>PVIU01001038.1:0-39336 GCA_004026605.1 Ondatra zibethicus | reverse complement strand
TTGGGGAAAAGGGAACACTTCTGCATTACTGGTGGGAATGCAAGCTGGTACAACCCCTTTGGATGTCAGTGTGGCGATTTCTCAGAAAATTAGGAAACAACCTTCCTCAAGACCCAGTAATAGCACTTTGGGTATATATCCAAAGGATGCTCAATCGTGCCACAAGGACATGTGCTCAACTATGTTCATAACAGCTTTGTTTGTCATAGCCAGAAACTGGAAACAACCTAAATGCCCCTCAATCGAAGAATGGATTACAAAAAAAAGTGGTACATTTATACAATGGAGTACTACACAGCAGAAAAAAATAACGACAGCTTGAATTTTGCAGGCAAATAGATGGAACTAGAAAGCATTATTTTGAGTGAGGTAACCCAGACACAGAAAGACAATTATCATATGTACTCACTCATAGGTGGTTTTTAAACATAAAACAAAGAAAACCAGCCCACAAACCACAATCCCAGAGAACTTAGACAACAATATGGACACTAAGAGACTTACATAGATCTAATCAACATGGGAAGTAGAAAGTATAAAAAGACAAGATCTCCTGAGTAAATTGGGAGCATAGGGACCTTGGGGGAGGGTTGAAGGAGGGAGAGGAGAGACAGGGAGGGGAGCAGAGAAAAATGTAGAGCTCAATAAATATCATAGAAAAAAAGAAAGTCAGACTTGATTTTGAACTTATTATATAAAGTAATAATAATTAAAATATGGTAATTCTAGCAAAAAGGCAGACAAAAAGGCCAGTGACATAAAATAGCCCAGGACTCCTGCCCTGGCTTCCCTCGATGACTGACTGGGTGAATGTGTAGCAAAGATTAAATAATATAAAAAGCTAGGATTAACCAATGAAAATACCCCCATAGATGTTTCATAGAGTCAGTTCATAGAGGAATTATAAGATGAAATAAGCCCTTCGTTCCCTGTCTTAGCCACTATTCTATTGCTGTAAAGAAACCCCATGACCAAGGTAACTCTTATCAAAGAAAACATTTAATTGAGGGCTTGCTCAGCTTTCTGAGGTTAGTCCATTATAGTGGGGAGAAGGAAGGCAGGCAGGCAAGGTGGTGCTGGAGAAGTAGCTGAGAGCTACATCCTGATCTGTAGGTTGAGAGAGAGAGAGAAAGAGAGAGAGAGAGAGAGAGAGAGAGAGAGAGAGAGAGAGAGAGAGAGAGAGAGAGACTGGGCCTGGTATGGGCTTCTGAAACCTCAAGCCCACCTCCAGTACAGGCTTCCTTCAATAGGTCACACCTAATTCTTCTCGTACTACTCGCTGCCGGCCAAGCATGCAGAGGCGAGCACTAAGTCACACCACCAGCTATATTTTAGGGCAAAGGGAGGGGCTATGAGGTCACAGCTCAGCTTGCTATCTCATCAACTGTGTCCCAGAGAGAGACCTGCGAAAGGAGGGCTGTGGCCTGATTTCTGGGTGGGGGAGAGACAGCTAAGCAGTCTGTACCTAACTGTTGAAAATGAAACTTCATTTCCAGCATCCTTGGGCCTCTTTACAGAACTGTGGTACCAGTTAAGAAAGGAAAATTGGGGGCTGGAGAGATGGCTCAGAGGTTAAGAGCACCGGCTGCTTTTCCAGAGGACCCGAGTTCAATTCCAGCAACCACATGGTAGCTCACAACCATCTATAATGAGATCTGGTGCCTCTTCTGGTGTGTATATATTAACAGAACATTGTATGTATAATAAATAAATAAAAGAAAGGAAAATTAAGGCTGAAATATTCTTGACCTAATGCTCCTTATTCTCTTTATCAAATCTCACCTCTCCTCCAACAAACATACTTACACACACACTTTTTCCCCCCAGAAAAAACAGCTGAATTCAACAAGAATTTCAGAAGGCCACCAGCGGGGACAAAATGACTGGGCCCCCCGGAGACCAAGAAGAATTAGCGTAGGCAGCTAGTGCTTACTGCATCTGTTCCAGCTTTGTTTTTTTCTCCCAGGTTTCTTGACTTTACTTGTATAGCAAAATGGCTCTGGAACAGACCTTCTGGAATATTCCTAGCTCCATCACGGCAGCTGTGTAGTTATAAAAGCTATGCCTTCACAGAGCTTACATTTTAGCAGAGGACAACTTTCAGGAGCCATTTTTTTCTTTCTACCAAGGTTGGAGGGACTTAGTTCAGGTCATCCAGCTCCATGGCAAACTCCTTGCCCTCTAAGCCGTCTTGCAGCCCATATAGTACATAGGTCTCAATGAAGGATGTAAACTGTGTGAAAACACTCTTAATTTAATGTTTAAGAAACAGTCAGTTTTCAGTCATGTGAACCGAAGTAACCATGATGATTTTTGGTCAATCACCTCCTAGGGCACCTTGACTCCTTTAACCTAGGAGGGAATTATTCTTCCCAACCCCTTAAATGCTCAAAACCAGTAGAATTTTTCATGACCCCACCTTGTTTTTTTTTTTTTAATAGCACAGAACATAAAACAGTGGAGTAAATTTTAAAAGAAACAAAACTTCCACAATGTCTTTGTCTAAACAACTGTTTCTATTTTCCCTCCTATTTGACTTTTGTCTCCTCATTTTGAAAGTGCAAATTAAAATAGTTGAATCCAGAGGCATGTATACATGTGTGTCTCCTGGTTACCTCGAGTAACATTATCTCAGGAGCTATTTTTCAAGTGACCACATAGTTTGCCTAATTATAAATTTTAGTGGTTGCAAAATAATCCATATTTACTTGTTCCTTTTGCTATTCTTGCTGTTTATTTAGGCTGTTTTTAACACAGGGCTGTTACAACTAAGGCCACAGTCCTGAGTATTTACAATGTTTCTCTCAGAATGTGTTGCCAAGAGCTGGGATTGCTGGGTCAAAGGCTATGAACATTTTTTTAGCTCTTAATATCTAATGCCAAATTGTGAAAAGGCTTGTAAGAGTTTATAGTGCCAAAGGTTGGATCTTTTCACAGGAAAAGGAAAGGAGTAAGCCTGGAGTGTATTAGTATTAGTGTGTATTAGTCAAGGTTCTCTTGAGTAACAGAATGAATCTTCTATATATAAAGGAGGTTTATTGGAATGATTTACACCAGACTGCACTCCAACTAACCTATTAGTCAACTAATGTCTGACTGTGAATGGCAAGCCCAAGAATCCAGTAGTTTCTCATCCTACATGGCTGGATGTCTTATGTCATCTTCAGTCTGTGCTGGAATCCCAAGGAAGTAGGCGGCAATGCCAGTAAAGGAATGGATGTGCGAGCAAGGCAAGGGCAAGCAGGCAAAGAGCGAAAGCTTCACTTCCTTCTTCCAGGTCCTTACATAGGCTTCCAGCAGAAGGTATGGCCCAGATTAAAGGTGTGCCTTCCCACCTCAAGGCGGGGCTCAAAGGTGTGTGTCTTCCTACCTCAAAGGTCTGGTCTAGAAATGGATGAATCCACTTCAAACCAAGCAAAACACCTCTCACAGGTGTGCCCTCCACTTCTGGATTATAGTTCATTCCAAATGTAGTCAAAGTTGACAACGAATCACAGCTATCATATGGTGGTTCACACCTTTCACCTCAGCACTCTAGAGCTGGAGGCAGGGTCATCCTTGGCTACACAGCAACTTCAGGTTAGCATGTGCTACTTGCGATCCTGTTTGAACCCTAGTGACCCATTACCCACCAAAGAAAGCAGAGTGTCAAGTCAAAGGCACCGTTTGACAAAATGTTGCTCTAAGTACAGTTTTACTGAAACTCTGCATAGAGATTTTATGAAAAGCTACACAGTTCATTTTTCTACCCTACTTGGGCTTTATACTGAACTTAAATTTTAGCCCAACCTTCAACTTGCTTATTGCTAGGTAGGGAGACTACTTTCATATAAACTTTTTGAACTGAGAGTTGATTATGAAATACTGTTTTTCAGCCTGTTGTGGTGGCATAGGCCTGTAATCTCACTAGTTGGGAGGCTATAAGATCACAGGTTTGAGGCCAAACTATTCTCTAGGACAAATGGAGCTGCAAAGCTAGACTTTGTCTCAAAAATAAAGTAAAATAAAATTAAATAATCAAGAAGTTAGAAAATCGGGGCTGGAGAGATGGTTCAGTGGTTAAGAGCACTGACTGTTCTTCCAGAGGACCCGGGTTCAATTCCCAGCACCCACATGGCAGTTCACAACTGTCTGAAGATCCAGTTGCAGGGGATCTGACACCTTCACACCAATGCACATTAAATAAAGTTAAATAAAAAATATCTTAAAAATTTAAAAAAATAAAAAAAGGAACTTTGAAAGACAAAATTATAAAAAAAAAGAAGTTAGAAAATCATTTTAGAAGGTTTGTAGTTTCTTCTTTATATCATTACCTGTGCTTTGTATTGTTATTTCAGTGACCTTTTAAAATTAATTGTTTTCTTTTTTTTTTGTTTTTCAAAGCAGGGTTTCTCTGGAGCTTTTTGGAGCTTTTTCTGGAACTAGCTCTTGTAGACCAGGTTGGCCTTGAACTCACAGAGATCCGCCTGCCTCTGCCTCCCGAGTGCTGGGATTAAAGGCGTGCGCCACCAACACCCAGCTTGTTTTCTTTTTTATGTATGTGGGTGTTTTGCCTGTGTCTGTACCATGTGTATACAGGGCCTGAAGAGGTCAGAAGGCGAGCATCCGCTCCCCCTGGGACTGGAGCTACAGATGGTTGTGAGGCAGAATGTAGGTGCTTGGAATTGAACCTGGGTCTTCTGGAAGAGAAGCAAGTGCTCTTAATCATTGAGCCATCTCTCCAACTCCCTGGGAATATTTTATTAAACTGGGGTAATGGCAGTAAGTAAAGATTTAACCTGGTCTCACCCCTACTGCTCTTGCCCAACTAAGTTGCTCGAAGATATTAAAGATGTAGAGTTAATTAGCTGTGATGATTAATTGAACATCTAGTCTCCATCCTCTTTAAGGGTGAAAGGGTAATGATCCATGGTCAGTACTGAAGTGAAAAAAATGTGACCAGCTGGTTCAGACTGTAAACAAAAGTTTATTACAATGTGCAGTGAATTCCAAGACATTGTTTAATTCTAGCTACAGGTGCCAAAAGATATGAATCCAGATATTTAAATAGGAGTGGAAGAGGATTACCATCATCTCAGCAACAAGGAACAGTTTCCTTTTTCCCAAATTCTTCTTCTTCTCTCCTTCTCCTTCTTCCTCTTCCTCTTCTTCTTCTTCTCCTTCTTCATATTTTTCTTCATATTCTTCTTCCTCTTCTGTTATTGTTTTATTTTTTTGAAACAGGGTCTTACTATGCAGCCTTGGCTAGCCTGGAGCTTGTTATGTAGATCAGACTGTCCTTGAACACAGTAATCCACCTGACTCTGCCTCACAAGTGCCAAATTTCTTAATTCCACCTGTGGGGGTGGCCTTCCCAGTGGTCTTGGCCTTTTGCTCCTGGAGTTTCTTCTGTTCCTTTGTTTCTGTTTGAAAGGCTCATCTTCCCCATCTGTATCTTCAGCCTGCTTCTTGGGCTATCTCAGGAGCTTCTTCTTGTCATCTTTGATGCCAAACATGACATCTTCAGCCCCTTCCCCAGACCCTGATCTCAAGCCGTTTTCCTTCTTGTGTTGAGACCATCCTACTGTATTGCCTAGGCAAGCCTTGTAGTAGACACCTTTCTGCTTCCACTCCCCAGTGCTGGGATTGCAGGGTGTGCCTCTGCCCCACTCAGACTAGGTTATATGCCTAACTGGGTTTGGGGGAGGTCACAGACTATATATAGAATGAACTCTGGGAAGCTGGGTCCTGGTCCATGTTCACTACATGTAGAATCAGAAACCTCACAGAGCAGGACAACATAAAAACATAAACATGGATGAAACATGGCTAAAAACGTCTAATGGAAACAGATCCTCTGACAGTCAACCTTGTTGTCAAGACAACTGGTGGGTTCTATGGGTTAAATGGTGGCAAGGAACCAACGATAACCTCCTTGTTTGATTTTTTTATGCTATTTTTATTACATTTGATTCATTTGTTTGTTTATGTGTCTGTTTGTGTGTGGAAGCATGTGGAGGCCAGAGGATGCCTTGTGGGAGTCAGCTCTCTCTATCATGTGGGCTCCAGGGATTGAACTCAGGTCTCAGGCTTGCTGGCATGTGTCCTTGCCTGCTGAATCATTTTACTGGCCTTCATTTGATGGTTTTAAGGTTGTTTGTAGAAATATATACCTAAGTATTAGAGTAGCTAGTAATAGGGCATTATGTTAGCTTTTTACTCTATAGACTGCTAACCTTCATTTCTGGCCACCCAGACCTGAATAAACACAGAAACTATATTAATTATCACACTGTTTGGCCTATTAGCTCCGTTTTCTTATTAACTAACTCCTACATCTTAAATTAACCCATTTCTTCTAATCTGTGTATCACCACGAGGCTGTGGCTTATCAGAAAGGTTCTGGGTCTTTCTCCTTTGTCAGCTACATGGCGTCTCCTTTGACTCAGCCTACTCTTTCTCTTTGCTTGGAATTTCTGCCTTGCTTTACTCTGCTAAACCATTGGCCAAAACAGCTTTATTCATTAACCAATAAAAGCAACACATATACAGAAGGATTTCCCACATCATTACTCTCTCTCTCTCTCTCTCTCTCTCTCTCTCTGTGTGTGTGTGTGTGTGTGTGTGTGTGTGTGTATGCTGGACTGTGAGAAGGCCAGAGACCCTCAGCCGTCAGGCGTCCTACCCTATTATTCTCTGTTTTATTCTCTGGAGACAAGATCTCCCACTCAGCCTGGAATGAGGTTGACAACCAGCAAGCCCACCAATCCTCCTGTCCCTAACCTTACAGGGCTAGGATGGCAGACTAACATGGCCGTGTTCAGGTCCTTATGTTCGTGCCACAAACTCCCACCCACTGAGTCAACTCTCTAACCCCAACTTCTTACTCTGTAATGATTTTTGAAAGAAGAATTCTTTGTACTATATTTATGCATTTCCTAGAAGTTTCATGTTGTTTAAAAACAGAAGAAAAAATGCAGAGAGAGAGATGAGAGAGAGAGAGAGAGAGAGAGAGAGAGAGAGAGAGAGGAGGAGTTGTAAAGGTACACACTAAGCTGATCCCTGTGGGTAGTTTAAAGAGACAGTAATGAAGTTAAGCAGGAGCAAATACAAAGTTTGAAATGTTATTCTACAAACCTGTGGACTGTCACAGAAAAGGTGTACCTCTACAGAGAAAGGATCTGCCGAAACCCCTGAAGAGTTTGGCTCTTTGTGGTCCTTGGGCTCACACTAGCCTCCATCAGCATGGCTTGGTGCCTTGGCATGACTAGGATGTTAAGAGAATGAGCAAAGAACAAAAAAGTTGGGGAAGGTAATCTATGCAGGCTTAAGGAGCCACGCCTACTGTTGCAATAACCTTAGCGGCTCTATTTGATGAACAGCACAGGGGTTGGCTACTCTGTAGGTCAACAGTCTTGAGGTGCAGTTGATAGTTTTTGCACACACTGGTTGTTAGGGCCCACGGATGTGAGTCTGTATCACCTTGACTAAAGGTCAGAGAGTTTGAGCTTATTCTTGCTCTTTCAAAGTTATTGACAACACAGTCATCACAGGAGTTGATAATTGGCCCTATATCCCCCCCTCTCTGAGGGGAAATAATAACTTCTACCTGAGACCACATACCACTTGCCATTAATAAATACAGCAACATTGCAGGGCGTGATGGCACACACCCACAATCCCAGTGCTCTGGAGTAAGAGGATCACGAGTTCGAGGACAATTAGGGCTAAAAATAAATAAAGCAATACATATATACATTTATGAAAACCTATCACATTCAAGGTGCTTGATTAAAAAATGAAGTCAGCCAGGTGGTTGTGGCATACGCCTTTAATTCCAGCACTCAGGAGGCAGAGGCAGGTGATCTCTGTGAGTTCAAGGCCAGCCTGTTCTACAAGAGCTAGTTCCAGGACAGGCTCCAAAGCTACAGAGAAACCCTGTCTCGAAAAACCAAATAAATAAATAAAAATAAAAAAATGAAGTATTTGGAAGATGGTTAAATTTCCTTTCCCTCCCTCCCTTCCTTCCTTCCTCCCTCCCTCCCTCCCTCCCTCCCTCCCTCCCTTCCTTCCTTCCTTTCTTTCTTCTTTTAAACAACACACATAATTAAGATTTTGGCTTCTTTTGCATGCCCAAAGTATGTAGTACAATGTTTGGCTCACAAAAACTCAAGGACTTGTTGACTCATAAAGAAAGAAAGGAAAAAAAAAACCCAGAAGAAACCTACTCCTTAGAGACACACTTCCCAGTTCTTATTCCCTATGGTTTGTATAAAAATAGACCAGGACAAAACTGTGTTACAGAAACAAACTCAAACTTCTGGAAATACTTGATCATGCCCTTTTACTTTTTTACTGATAATTACAGAAAACACCCCCCCCACACACGAGCACACACGTGCATGCACGCACTACACACACACATGCACACACATGTACACATGCACTACACACACATGCACACGCACACACCACACACAGAAGAGTGCTTTACCTTAAGTCCTCATTAACATTCTAATTAACAAGGACTCAGGTTAGGCATGTGTTGTTTCAGCATTTGAAAATAAGAGTTATTTCCTTTTTTTTTTCTCTTCAGTTTTTCGAGACAGGGTTTCTTTGTGTACCACCCCTGACTGTGCTGGAACTTGCTCTGTAGACCAGGCTGGCCTCAAAGTCATTGAGATCCACCTGCCTCTGTCTCCTAAGTGATGGGGGTTAAAAGAGTGCACCACCATACTCAGCTAAGAGCTATTTCTTGAGCTGGGTGTGATAACACTGACTTGTAATCCCAACACTCCAGAGGATGGGTCAGAGGAGGCTTGCATTTGAGGCTGACCTGGGCTAGAAAGTAGTTCAAGGCTGATCTGGCTTACATAGGAAGACCCTGCCTCAAAATATAATTTATTCATCTCTTAAATAATAATATAATAAAATATAATATGCATAATATTCCATAGAGCACAGGATTTGGTGAATATAAGCTTTGAGAAGATATATTTAGGCATAGATTTCTATGAAATAATTGTCTGAGTTTAGAAAATATATATTTGCATTTATATAGATTATTCATAGATGTGACTCTTTTTGTTTTGTTTTGAGGTAGGGTCTCGCTATGCAGTCCTGGTGGAACTAGAACTCACTATAGACCAGGCTGGCCTCCAAAGAAATTCTCTTGCCCCTCCTTTCTGACTGCTGGGATTAAAGGCATGCACCACCATGGCCAAGATGTTTCAAGGTTACAGGTTTGAATAAACTTAATTTTCACTGAAAAATAGAGCAAAGCACAATTTTTCCCCTATCAATCAGTGTTTACATAAAGGCCTGTTCTGTCCCTCTAAGAGACAAGCCCACCCCCACACCAGTCCACCATTGAAACAGGCAGATCTTCCTCTTCCCCCTCTCTGCTCTACTCCCTTCTCCCCTTCCCCCTTTCTCTTTCCCCTCCATAACCCACTAAATAAATACCCAGCCTCACTCTGTATGGCCTGCCTACCCATCTGTCTCTCACCCACTGGGGCTGCGGCTCCTCGTGGGACTGGCTGCCCCACCAAGGTCTCTCACCCTCCATGCAGTGGCTCCCTGCCTAGGACCCGTTGGCCCACTGCTGCCACTGGGGGACCTGCAGTGTTTCTGCCGCTGCAGCCACTCTGGGAACAGCGCCATTTTACTTAAACCATAACAATTTATATTTCCACAGGAAAGCAGCTAAAAGACTCAACTCTGGCTTCAAGTCACCCAGTTTCTAGAGTGCCTCAGTTTCCCTTGCTCATGTGTGACTCCTAAGATCATGCCTACACAAGTTGAGAAACAGGGGAAACAGACTTCCTGTCAAAAAGCTCTAGCTTTTTTATTATTTTTAATTTATTTGTGATTTATCTGTGTATATCTGTATGAGGGTGCTGGATCCTGAACTGAGGTTTTCTTCCATGTAGACAAAGTTGACTGTTTCCTTGAGGTTCTGATTCTTTATTACAATGTTAAAATCCTGTGCGCCTTTCCCATATGTTGTATCTCAGTCTTCTCCATGTTTACTTTCATACCAAGGTTTTCACTGACTTCCCCCACTTTATGTACCATGGCCTGTAGCTCATTTAAACTTTCAGCAAGTAGTGCTGTTTATCGTCAGCGAAACACAAGTTATGGATTCACACACCACCTATCTGCATGCTATCTCCTCATCCTCCAGGGCTGTTGCTATTATTAATTCCAGGAATATATTAAAGAGTAGTGGTGAGAGGACGCATCCCTGCAATACTCCTACTATTGTTTTAAACTGGTCACTTAGTTTTCCACAGACTTTGACTAATGCAAAGGTATCTTAGAGGCAAGCGGATCTCTGTGAGTTCAAGGCCAGCCTGGTCTACAAGAGCTAGTTCCAGGATAGGCTCCAAAGCTACAGAGAAACCCTGTCTTGAAAAACCAAAAAAAAAAAAAAGTATCTTTATAGGCATTTTCTAGTATTCTTATGATTTTCTCTGGGTACCTCTAGAACCTCATTATTTCCCCAAATCCTTTTCTCCAAATGCTATTGAATGACTTCCTGAAGTCGATGTAACAGATGTATAAGTCTTTTGATAGGGATAGCAGGGGCTGCATTCCAGGCGTTAGGAATGGTTTGGTCAGCAAGAGACATAGCAACAGCAACAAAATTGAAAGTAAATGAGACACTTGTCTTGAGTTGCCTTCCTCTCAACTCTGAAACCTGGACAGTGAAATGCTCCTCAGAACAGTGGCTGAATGTGTTTGAGATGGTGTGTCTCAGGAGGATTCTAGGCGTCACATGAAGAGATAGGCACACGATTCTAGGCTGCCCAGGACAGGAACAACTGTGAACCGCCATAAACGGGCTGCCCATGATGCTTAAGCATTGCCGGGCATCAATGTTGATCCTGGGGCTGCAGACCGCTGTGAGCTGCCATGCTGTTAGTATTCAGGCATCTGTACTGGCCTGCCCTTGGGGTTCTGACGGGCTACGTCCTCAGCTGTAGCAATTAGGAGCACCTCCTGTGCACATTTGCTACATTTCCTCTTTAAAATGGCCCTGCCTGCCTCCCATCTCTCTCTCTCTTTCCCTCTCTGTTTCTGTCTCTGTCTCTCTCTTGTCTTCTACTGTTCTTGTCTCCAGAGGTCAGTCTCCCCCTTCCCCTTTTTATGCTCCCTTTCCCCTAATAAAGAACCCCTCCACATGAACTCTGTCATGTGGCGTCTCTCTCGTAGTGCTTTTTTAAAAAATTACAACACAGGTGGGTGCTGGGAATTAAACTCGGGTCCTCTGAGAGAGCAGTCAGTGCTCCTAACCTCTGAGCCATAGCTCCATATTTTTATTTTTTTAGGTAATTGTTTTATTTTTAAGTGTGTGTGTGTGTGTGTGTGTGTGTGTGTGTGCGCACATGTGTGTGCGTGCGCACATGAACCTGAGGAAGCCATAGGCATCTGTGTTGTAAAATAGTGGGAGAGAGACCTTGGCAGGCCAAGGGGCCATGCAGTGGGTGAGAACCCACTGCGAGGGAAGGACAGATACACCATGCAGGCAGAGTTTATGTGGGAATTTTGTTAAGATAAAGGGAGTGGGGGAAGGAAAAGGGAGAAATACAGAGAGGAAAAGGCAAGGACCAGCCTGCCTCTTCAGAAGAAGGGGGGAGGTATGGGGGATTGGTCACTTTGCAGGTCCGCAAGGGGTGAGGCCAGGTTTGCATTTGCCTGGATGATAACATTCAGATCTGTTGGAGCTGGAATTTCAGGCAGTTGTGAGTTGCCTGATAGGGGGCTTGAACCTGGGTCCTGGGGAAGAGTAATACATACTCTTAACCAGTTAGACACTTCTTCATCCCAAACTTCAGCTTTTTTTGTTGGGGAAGGGCCACTTGTTGGTTCCTGACTGCTCAGCCCCAAAATAATCACACAGAAACTATATTATTTAAATCACTGCTTGGCCCATTAGCTTTAACTTCTTATCGGCTAGTTCTTACATTTTAATTTAACCCGTTTTTAGTAAACTGTGTATTGCCATGTGGCTGTGGCTTACTGGATAAAGTTCCATCCGGCTCCATCGGGACTACATGGCTTCTCTCTGACTCTGCCTCCTTTCTCCCAGCATTCAGTTTAGTTTTCCCCATCTACCTAAGTTCTGCCCTGCTATAGGTCCAAAGCAGTTTCTTTTTGCATTAATGGTGATCACAGCATACAGTCAGCCTGGAAATGAATCTCCAGTTATGTCTGAGGAACATTTTAGATTAGGTTAATGGAGGTGGGAAGACTCACTGTAACTGTGGGAGGTTATTGCTTGTTTTTTACTCTTTGCAACCTGCCACCCAGCTCCCAAATAAACCACACATGGATATTTATTCTTTCTTATAAATGCCTGACCTTAGCTTGGCTTGTTTCCAGCTAGCTTTTCTTTTTTTTCTTTTTTTTTTAAAGATTTATTTATTATGTATACAACATTCTGCCTCCATGTATGCCTGCACGCCCAAAGAGGGTGCCAGATCTCATTACAGATGGTTGTGAGCCACCAGGTGGTTGCTGGGAATTGAACTAAGGACCTCTGGAAGAGCAGTCAGTGCTCTAAACCACTGAGCCATCTCTCCAGCCCCAGCTAGCTTTTCTTAATTTAACCTGTCTACCTTTTGCTGTTGGGCTTTAATCTTTATCCTATATCTCTTACTTAACTTTTTACTCCATGACTGGCTGTGTAGCTGGCCTCTAGCATCCTCTTTTCCTTGTTCTCTTGCTCCTTGATCTTTTTCCTCCCAGATCTGTCCTCATTCCCTCTGCTTGTCAGCCCTGACCATCTTTTCTCCTGCTTCTTTATTGGCTGTTCAGCTCTTTATTAGACCATCAGGTGTTTTAGATAGGCAGAGAATCACAGTGAGGGCAGACTTATCGAAATCACGGACGCTTAACGAAAGAAATCCCACAGTAGCTCATAACTAAGAAATATATAGGTATTTATTAATAGATAAAACTTACAAATCAGGATTCTCTGCGGGAATGATGGATAAAGATGAGATCCAAACAAACTGCACCAGCAAAACCGGGGTCCAGGGGGAAAGGCAGAGAGGAAGAGGAAGGGGCGGGACACGCTTTCGCATCCAGGTAAATAGTCAATGAGGCCACGCCCCAATAAGCGGGTAGGTATTAGCTGTAACCTTCCTGCAGCTTCACAGAGTTAAACAAATGCAACATAAAGGAGTGCAGCGCATCTTTGCATCATTAAATAAATGTTCCGTAGCAGAAGCAAATGTAACACATAGTAAGATAATATTCTACAACAGGTGCTGTCGTTCCATAGGCTGGTCCTTGACTGAAAAGAAGACAAGTCGAGCACGGCATTCATCACTTGCTGCTTCCTGGCTCTCTTCAGTACAGACAGCTCGTGCAGCCTCGACTTCCCCTCTGTGATGCTCTGTACCCTTGGATTGTGACCCAGATTAAATTCTTCCTTCTTTTAAATTGCTTCGTGTCAGATATTTTTGTCCTGGCAATGAGGAAAGCAACTAATACAGTACTGAAAAGACGTTCGTTGCTAGGAATACTCAAAACCAAAAACATGGGGCTGGCTCATTTGGTAAAGTCCTTGGTACAGGAACATAAAAACCAGAGTTTGAGCCCCAGCACTCACATCCATGTGTGCTTGTAATTCCTGCCTTGGGGAGGTAAAGATAGGCGGATCCTAAGGACTTATTGGCTACCCAGCCTAGCCTAGTCAGCCATAGATTCTAGTGAGAGACCCTGCCAGAAAACAAAATGAATCATTAAAAAACAAAAAACAACCCAAAACTTCAAGGTAGACAGCTCCCAACTTCTGGCTTCTGTGTACACAAGCACATACAAAAACATTCACTCAGCCTGTGCATGCCTTTAATCCCAGCACTTGGGAGATAGAGGCAGGAGATCTCTTAATTCAAGGCCAGCCTGGTCTACAGAGCTAGTTCCAGGACAGACAGGACTGTTACAGAGAAAATGTCTTTAAAAAAAACAAAACAAAACAAAACAAAAACAAAAACATGCACCTAAGACAAGCAGTTGTGGTGCACACCTTTAATCCCAGCACTTGGGAGGCAGAGTCAGGCGGATCTCTGTAAATTAGAGGCCAGCCTGGTCTACAGAGCTAGTTCCAGGACAGTTGGGACTGTTAACACAGAGAAACTCGTCTCAAAAAACCAAAAACCAAACCAAAACAAAAGCATACAGCTATACACATGCACACACAAAACCAATGTCATGCTGTTCTTGGGACATTCTCTCGCAAATCCCAGCTCTGTTAAATTATTTTGCTCCCAGTGGATCGTGATAATAACAATGACTTCCACCTAGATAATGTGAAGAAGAGCGACTGAGAGGAAAGTTAGATCTGTTAAAATAGCCTTATGGCCTAGAAGTTTATTGTTAAATTTGTACAACATGTTCTGAAGGGAGAAGAACAGCTTCCTAAATTTGAACTCGAAGTTGACTTAGAGAGAAGCAATCTGACACCTCTGTTGCAACACCCAGAAAACAAACCCAAATAAAACTAATCTCTGAGGTTTTGGTGAGGTGCAGCTGAGTGGATGATGTCACTTTTCCTTTCTTTAGCTTTGAAAGCTGTGTGAGGCCAGTTTCCAGATGTGGACTTCACTCATGAGGCATGTGACCGGCAGCTCACTCTCACAGGGTGCCTCAGCTCCTGAACAGTTCAGTTTCTGATAAGGCTTAATTTCTACTTCAAGTGGTGGCCTGACAAGCAGTTCTGATAAATGTTTACTGAGTTAAACAGTACTGATTTTTTTTTTTGTATTTGCTTTTGGGTTAGATATTAAGCATTTGACTGAATATTTGTTGAATTCAAAACCAACAAAGGGAAATTGTCTTGGCAAATGTTTTCAACATTTTAAAAGACAGTAGCAAACATTTTGACTTTATAGTAAGTGCCTCTTCATCAAACTGGGCCGCTGGGATGAGTCTTTTGCTAATCCGATGCCTTGGCTTTATTGCTTTGATGATGAAAAAGTGTACAGTGTTTTAGGTATTTTTTTAATCAGTGGAGATGCTAGAGTAACGACAAGATGGGAAGGACTGTTTGATGAACTTCCAGAGGTGCAGGTGCTTACAAGGATTAGTCTTTAAATGAAATGACAAAAACAAACTAATGTGTGGTTGTTGCTGTGTAAGTTGCAGAAGTTTCAAGATCACAACAAGAAAGAGTAGAAACCAACAGATGGCTCAGCTACCCTTCCAGAGGACCCAGGTTCAGGCGCCAACACCCACATGGTGCAGTTAACAACTGTCTGTAACTGCAATTCTAGGAGACTGGGTACCCTCTTCTGGCCTCCATGGGCAAAAATGCTCATGTCCATGAACATACACACACACAACACACAAACCACACACACAACACACAAACCACACACACAACACAACACACACACACACAACAACAACAATAATAAATCTTATTTAAAAATATGTGAGTGAGGCTGGGAGTGGCTAGTACATGCCTTTAAATCCAGGAGAGGTACAGACAGGTGGATCTCTGTGAGTTCCAGGACAGCCTCATCTTTATAATGAGGTCCAGGACAGCCAGAGCTACATAATAGAGACCCTGCTCAAAAATAAAAAGTAAAATAAAATAAAAATACATGAATGAAAATTGTCTGTTTGAGATCAGTGTATTAAAGTGCATTATAAAAATGATTATCTGTATGAATATTTTTGGGTGTGTGTTTGAATGTATGTGTGTTGTGCAAATGAGGGTGTGCATATCTATGAATTCAGGCCAGAGGAAGGTGTTGGGTGTCCCGTTTTATCACCCTCTGTCTTCTTTTCTTGAGATAGGACCTTTTACTGGATCTGGAGTTAGACAGACAGCTAGGAAGCCCTCGAGATAATCTTTTCCCAGTCTCACACAATCCCAGGGGCTATGACCATGTCCACTTTTAACATGGGTACTTGGGATTCGAACTCTGAAATGAAATGAGGACATGACCATATCTAAAGTATGCTTGAGAAGGTTTTATTGTAGAAATGAGGGAGAAACAGACAGAGGCATCTGGAAGGGTCCAGAATGAACAAAGCTGGGGGGCTAGGAGCAGAAGAGGAAGAGAAGGGAGGAGGCAAGAGAAGGCAAGAAAAGAGTTGTAGAGTAAGAGGCCAAGAGAGCCATGAGACCGATGAGATTCAGGAGCAGAGACAGCTGGGAGCCAAGAGGGCTCATAACCAAAATGGCTGAGTTATATAGGGAAGAGAAGCTGGGATGGAAACTGGAAGGCCAGCCCTCGGGATGTAGAGGTTTAGGGTAGGGGCAGGGTGAGAAGTACTCAGAGGAGCATAGGTACTGAGTGAGAATTGTCCAGGGTTTCTTAGAGACTTAATACTCAGGTCTTTGTGCCAAAAGCACTGTTACTCACTGAACCATCTTCCCAGCTCCAGATAGCAACCACTGTAGTTGAATTTTTCTTTGGTCTGGCAGCTCATAAATAATGTCATAGAGACTTATTATTAATTATGAAAGCTCAGCCTTAGCTTAGGCTTGTCCCACTAGCTCTTAGACTTAAAATTAACCTGCTTCTGTTAATCTACACTTTGCCATGTAGCTTTTTACCTTTCTTTCATTCTGTAAGTCTGACTTACCCCATGTCTCTTCCCAGAGATTTCTCTCTGCTGGTAAGTCCTGCCTATCTCTCCTGCCTACCTATTGGCCATTCAGCTTTTTATTACACCAACCATAGCAGTACATCTTCACACAGTGTACAAATATCCAACAACATTTCCCCCTTTTTGTCTAAATAAAAAGGAAAGGTTTTAGCTCTAATACAGTAAAACTATATACAATAAGAACAATTATTGGGTAAGAATTACATTATAGTGTTTAGTCCATATATATTTGGCAAATTCAGAGAAAGTACTGTATTATTTATTCTATGTTAGTGAGTTCAAAGTTTTATACCTAAATCATTTTCTATTATAACTTGTATTACCATCCTTAAAATGTCTTTTCAACCTAAAAAACATCTTCTAAGATAAACAATTTAAGCTTTTATGTTTCTCAGCTTATAAACTTTACATCTCTTATGTAAGTTTGTTTTTGAATTTGGTAACAAGGAAAACTGTAAAACAATAACTATCTCATCTTCATCTGCATCAGATACCTGAGAAGGATAAAATGTTACCTGAGTAAACAAGAAGTGTAGAGCAAACAGCTTCCAAAACTATAGAAATGACAGTGATATCTGGATGTCTGGACAGTCACCTCAAGGTTTCTCTATAATGTGGAGGTATCCATCTTTGTATTACAGGCCTAAAATATCTGACAGACTTTTCTGTGAAGCAGGAATTTTGATGGACTGTCCTATCTCGTCTTGTGTCCTGCTTGTCCATTTTGGACAGCATGTTGTCAGTAGTTCATGCAAGATTAGTTTCCTGCCCAGATGGCTAGTTTTGTCACAATTAAAGCAAACGCCATGTGGATGTTCTTTGATGCTCATCATCCTTTTTTGAAGTTTATTGCTGCTGCCAGGAGCAGACATATCTCATTGTCATGAAAAGCCTTAGGCTATTAAGCATCTTAAATGCCATATTCTGTAGGTCTCTGAAGTGTTTAAAGACCATCTATCTATTTGAAATATCTGTTTGACCTTGAAAACATACCTAACATGACTATAAGTTTAGCTATTATTATTGGTTAACTACTAACCTTTTTTTCTTAATTATACATTATATATACTTTAAAATTTATTTTATGTACATTGGTGTGAAGGTGTCAGATCCCCTGGAACTGGAGTTACAGACAGTTATGAGCTGCCATGTGGGTGCTGAAAGTTGAATCCAGGTTCTTTGGAAGAGCAACCAGTGCTCTCCATCCTCATAATTATACATTATATTTTTAAATGAACTACATAGGTGCAAGAGTAGAAACACATACACAGTATAACAAAAATAGCTTTAACTATGTATTAAGATACAAAAATCCCAGCCTTTGGGAGTTAGAGGCAGGCAGATCTCTGTGTTTTCAAGGCCAGCCAGGTCTACAGAGTGAGTTCCAGGACAGGCCCCAAAGCTATAGAGAAACTCTGTCTTGAAACCTATGCAAAAAATCCATACTAGTAGCCATTTTTTAGTCTAAAAGTAAATTTAATAATTTTCCTTTTCATCTATCATTCCCATATCCCTCCCTTTTCTTTTCAGAAAGAGATCTTTGACTCCAACCTCCCTTGTTTAGTTTCCTCACTTACCACGGCCAGTAACAATTTGCAACTAGCCCCTCTGAAAAATGACAAACATCCATAGCCCACTGAAAAAATAAAAAAAAAAAAAAAAAAAACCACTTCACATCTTGGGAATGTGGGCATCATGTTCTCTGGACTGTTTCTTGTTGTCTGGGGGGGGGTAGTGGCATCTTTAGGGACCCTGAGAAAATTGGAATAATGGTCAGGTCCTGGGAGAGCTAGCTGTATTATTTTTTGCTTGGTCTCTGTGTGATGGGAAAGTGTAGAGCTTATCTGAAGTCCTGGCTGAATAGTCTAAGAAGCTGGCTCATCTCAACTAGCAGTTTTGAAGATGTTCTGGATGTAGAAATTTGAGGAAACTGCAGTAGAGGCATTTCGAGAGGCTGGATCAACTGGGCTACTTGTCTTTATTGGTATCTGGTGAAAACACATAATTTTTAAAGGTAACACATGTATCTGCATTAACACAAGTATGAAATGTGCTATGTGCACAAGTCAGCTATAGATGATTTTTTATATGTTTGAGCAGGTAAAACTCATCTGTCAACTTTATAAATCCTTTTGGAATTATAAAGGTTATAACCAAACCTCTATCCATGCCATATGAAAGGATGGCAGGTAACAATAAGTCATGAGGACTCTGTAGTCACCAAGATTTATCATGTCTCAGCCAGTCTCACAGCTGCTCCCATAATAGAGGGATCAACATATATGTCACCTGTCCTGTAGTCTTTCTTGATTATTTTTCTTTATGTCTTTAGCCAAGATTTTCAGGTTTCCCCCAATCGAATCTGAAGATCTTGAAGAGAGCCATAACTTTTTGTTTCTTGTGGAAACAAAGGCATAATCTCCCTCCCAATGCAATATTTTTTTACTTCCATTTTTATTGTTAAGGGATTCTTAAAATGTTTAGGTTGGTTTAATTTAGCAGGCTCCATAATCCAATCTCTCTCAGCAGCTATTGTTTTTTTATACATTAGTATTTAAAAAATTCAAAGTCAACAAAATCATCAAACAGGATCCAGACACCCTGTGCATTTCCCATTTTTACATGACTTATTTTTTATATTACTTTACTATCTCTTTAAAGACTTTATTATATATTTGTATAGTTTTACTATGTTAGGATTAAAACCTTTCCTTTTTATTTAGACAAAAGGGGTAATGTTGTAGCTATTTGTACACTGTGTGAAGGTGTATTGCTATGATTGGTGTAATAAAAGCTGAATGGCCAATAACTTGGAAGGAGGTATAGGCGGGACTTCTAGCCAGAGAGAGGAAGTAGGAGGAGGAATCAAAGCATGCATGAGAGACAGGAGGGGACATGGAGGAAGCAAGTATGTGACAGAATGTAGATGAATAGAAATGGGTTAATTTACATTATAAGAGCTAGTTAAAAACAAGCCTAATCTAAGGTCAAACTTACACACACACACACACACACACACAAATTTGTGGGCTGGCGGCCCAAAGAAAAATCCGAGTACATTGCACTGTGGAGGCAGAAAAAAGAAGGTTGAGAGTTTGAGGCCAGCCTAGGATATGTAGCAAGATACTGGTCCCCAAAAATCAAAGGAGGATGGGGGAGGGGCTCATGAGGCCCCATCTCTAGCAGAGAAACTGTTGGCAGTTGATGGCTGCTGAGGGAGGCTTATTTTTCTTTGTGTGATGGACCCACACTCATGTGCACACAAGCAACACTAATTGGACTGGATTGCAAAAAAAAAAAATGACAAAGTTGGGAAAGGGATCTACTGGGGGAGCTGGGAGAGTTGGAGGGGTAGTGGGACGGATATGATCAAAATTGTGTGCAGTTTTGTGCACAGTATGAAATTCTTGTGGGGTGCTGGTGGCAAGTCCAGTACTTGGGAGGCAGAAGCAGGAGGATTTCTGTGAGTTCAAGGCCAACCTGATCTACAAAGTAAGTTTCAAGACATCCAGGGCTGTTACACAGAGAAACCTATCTCAAAAAGAAAAGAAAAGAAAGAAATTCTTAAGTAATAAATAAGAAGCATTATATATAATATATCTATTATATATATTTGTAATACACACATATGCAATACATATATATTTAAACTCAAAAACAAAAGAAATGGAAACAAGTAGGTTGTCTATGTGTTTGTATACGCACACATAGATAGGCTGTCTATGTGTTTGTATACACGCACATAGATAAGTTGTATATGTGTTGTATACATGCACATGGATAGGTTGTATATGTGTTTGTATACACGCACATGGATAGGTTGTATATGTGCTTGTATACACACACATGGATAGGTTGTATATATGTTTGTATACACGCACATGAATAAATATTCATGTGCATGTGAATAATTTGAGGGAGATTTTAGGAGGGAATTCAGAACGTCATTTTTCCTTTTTTAGAGTTTTGATAGATAGCTCAGGCTGACCCGAAACTGATTATGTAGCCAAGGCTACCCTCAAACTCACAATTCTCCTGTCTCAGCTTCCTAAACACTGGGATTGACAGGAATGTGCCATAATACTGGGCTCAACCATTCTTTCAACATTTGTGACAACAGAGAGAGACTGAAACATAATAAACGCATCTAATTCTGCTTAGCTTATCATCTTCTTGATTGGCTTATTGCCTTTAAATCAACAATGGCAGGCCTGTAATCCGAGCCCTGGGAGAATGAGGCAGGAGAAATGCCACCAGTTTGAGGTCAGTCTGAGCTACAATGTAAGTCTTTGTCTTGTTTCAAAACAACACAAAGCAAAACAAAAGAAAAAGGAAGAAAGGAAAAGGATAGTATTTTTTCTATTATTTAAATCATAGAGTCGGAATTCACTAATTAGTATGCTTTTATAGAAACAAGATCTTTCAGTCGGGTGGTGGTGCACACCTTTAATACCAGCAATCAGGAGGCAGGAGCAGAAGCAAATCTCTGTGAGTTTGAGGCCAGCCTGGTCTACAGAGTGATTTCCAGGACAATCAGTGCTACATAGAGAGACCCTGTCTCAAAAAACAAAACAAAAAACCAAGGTCATTCCTAGAATTATTATTTATTTTGGCTTTCTTTCTTTCTTTTTTGTTTTTCTTAAGATGGGGTTTCTATGTGTAGTCCTGGATGTACTGGAATTTGCTCTGTAGACCAGGTTGGTCTAGAACTCAGAGATCTGCCTACTTCTGCCTCCCAGGTGCTGGGATTAAAGGAGTGTGATACCACTCACAGCTAGAATGGTGTTTAAAGATGGATTACACATGGGTTTGGTCTTTTGGATGGTTAATAGCTCTTGTCATTATCTTTGAAAAATTTAAACAGTTTTTAAAATTTTAATTGAAAAATTTTAAATCTGTCCAAGCTTATCATTCTTTATATCAAAAAATTTACCAAAAGAAACTGGACATTGGGATCTAGCTCAAAAGCCTATCCTCTATAGGACTATTCTTCATAATCTCTATAATAAATGGTTAGTTGGTTTTTTTGTTGGAGATAGCATTTACCAGAGGTGGGTATCTGGGTCAAGAGGTTCCCAGTATGCTAGATGGCTTTCGTCAATAGGACACAGACATTTGGGAAGAGGGAGACTCAGCTGATAAATTGCCTCTATCAGATTGTCCTGTGGGAGCATTCTATTGATTAGTATGGGAGGGCCCAGCTTACTGTGGATGCTGCCATCCCTGGGCAGGTGGTCTTGGGTTGTAGAAGAAAGCAGGCTGAGCATGCCAGGGAAAGCAAACCAGTAAGCAACATTTCTCTATAGTCTCTGCTTCAGTTCCTGTGTCCAGCTGCTCACCTTTAGCTCCTGCCCCGCCTTCCCTCAATGACGCACGGTGACTTGAAAGTGTAAGGTGAAATAAGCCCTTTCCTCCTTCAAGTTTCTTTTTTGCCATGGTGATTATCACAGCAACTGAAAACAAGCTGGAAAGCCATCTTATTCGAGAAATAGAAATAAACACATACAAATTGTGAAGTAGCAGAGAAAATTTATTCAAAAGCAAAGTGACAGTACAGATCAGAAAGACATACTCTGACGGCAGGTTCCTCTGGCGAGACCCTTTTATGGGGTCTACAGGAAGGGATATGTTGTGGGCTGTTCTCTATTTTGATCGACAGATTTCAGTTATTAACTGTTATGTTCCTTCCCATGATGCATCTGATTTTAATCACATGCATGCCCAATTATACATAGGCATAAGATGGTAAGTAGGGGATCCTCCTCAATGTTCACTTACAGGGCACAGTTTGCTTTATTGTACAGAGACTCAAACTGCTTCAGGCCTAAAGGCCCTTCCTTCCCTTATACCCAGATAAAACCAAGGTATGATCGACAAGAAACTATTCATATTTGATGGTTGCCAAGGGGAGAGGAAACTTGCTCCATTGTTTGGAGTAGGGCGTGTATGTCACTTCAAGCAGGTGGGGGTCCTAGGCTGCTAACAAGTTGCTACATGAATTGTTAGGAGGGGTATGTGTGCCTAGTACAAACTGCCAAGTGCACAATTAGGGTTGGGAGAAGGTGGGGAGAGGGTCATAGTCCAAACCTAACGAGGTCCCAGATTACTAAACCATTTCCCATACTTGCGTCCCTCATCTGGGTTTCACTAAGTCCAGGCTGGCCTTGAACTCGTGGCAATCTTCCTTCCTCAGCCTCTAAGTGTGCTAGGATGACATGCCACCGCATCTAGCCTTCTTGTTTTGTTTTTGTTTGCTTTTTGATGAAAAGAAAGCAGGGAGAAACAGCTAGAGTTGCTTCTGGTACAATTCATTTCTTCGTGGTGCGCACCTTTAATCTCAGCACTTGAGAGCCAGAGGCAGATGGATCTCTGTGAGTTCATGCCAGCCTGGTGTCTACAGAGACAGGTCTGGTGAAGGTGGGTATCTGTCATTGGGAATTGGAGATAGAGCCTTTAACATGCTGTTCAGGTCTGTAAGATTGAGCAATATCCTCTGCCCTCTTTGTGCCCAGGCTGGTCTTGGCCTCAACTCTGCAGCCCAAGTAGACTTTGAACTTATAATTCGATTGTCTATTGTCTCAGGCTCTGGAGTAGCTGGGATTGTAGGACTGTTCCACCATGCTTGGCTGTAACTATCGTCTTTTATTTATTTTGTGTGGGTGGGGGGAAGGTTGTAAGAGTGATACAATACGTATGTAGCAGTCAGGAGACAACTTAAAGGAGCTGCATCTCTCCTTCCACTGTGTGGATGCCAGGAATCTAGCTCAGCTCGTCAGAGTTGGTGGCAAGCAGTTCTACTGGCTGAATCCTGGCATGGCTTACATGTATTTGTTTGTTTGTTTTTTGAGACCAGGTTTCTCTGTGTAACAGCTCTGGCTGTCCAGTAACTCAAATTTGTAGACCAGGCTGGCCCCAAACTCTTGGAGATCCACCTGCCCGTGCCTCCCAAATGCTGGGAATAAAGGCATATACAGCCACCACCACTGGGCTTCGACTAACAACTTTTTTTTGTTGTTTTGTTTCATTGAGACAGGGTTTCTCTGTGTAACAGTCCTGGCTATTCTGGAACTCTCTTTGTAGCCTAGGCTGGCCTTGAACTTTGAACTAAGATCCACCTGCCTCTGCCTCCCAAACACTGGGATTACAGGCATGCGCTACCACACCTGGTCTCGGCTAGCTTTTTTTTAATTTAATTTAATTTTATTGATATTTATTGAGTTCTACGTTTTTCTCTGCTCCCCTCCCTGCCTCTCCCCTCCCTCCTTCAACCTTCCCCCAAGGTCCCTATGCTCCTAATTTACTCAGGAGATCGTGTCTTTTTATACTTTCTACTTCCCATGTAGATTATATCTATGTAAGTCTCTCTTAGTGTCCTCATTGTTGTCTAAGTTCTCTGGAATTGTGGTTTGTAGGCTGGCTTTCTTTGCTTTATGTTTAAAAACCACCTATGAGTGAGTACATGTGATAATTGTCTTTCTGTGCCTGGGTTACCTCACTCAAAATAATGTTTTCTAGCTCCATCCATTCTTCTGCAAAATTCAAGCTGTCGTTATTTTTTTCTGCTGTGTAGTACTCCATTGTGTAAATGTACCACATTTTTCTTATCCATTCTTCGATTGAGGGGCATTTAGGTTGTTTCCAGGTTCTGGCTATGACAAACAAAGCTGCTATGAACATAGTTGAGCATATGTCCTTGTGGCATGATTGAGCATCCTTTGGATATATACCCAAAGTGGTATTACTGGGTCTTGAGGAAGGTTGTTTCCTAATTTTCGGAGAAATCACCACACTGACATCCAAAGGGGTTGTACCAGCTTGCATCCCACCAGCAATGCAGAAGTGTTCCCTTTTCCCCACAACCTCTCCAGCATAAGTTGTCAACAGTGTTTTTGATCTTGGCCATTCTTACAGGTGTAAGATGGAATCTCAGAGTTGTTTTGATTTGCATTTCTCTGATGACTAAGGATGTTGAACATTTCCTTAAGAGTCTTTCAGCCATTTTAGATTCCTCTGTTGAGAGTTCTCTGTTTAGGTCTGTACTCCATTTTTTTTTATTGGATTATGTGATCTTTTGGTGTTCAATTTCTTGAGTTCTTTGTATATTTTGGAGATCAGACCTCTGTCTGATGTGGGGTTAGTGAAGATCTTTTCCCATTCTGTAGGCCGTTGTTTTTGTCTTGTTGACCGTGTCCTTTGCTTTACAGAAGCTTTTCAGTTTCAGGAGGTCCCATTTATTAATTGTTTCTCTCAGAGTCTGTGCTGCTGGGGTTCTATTTAGGAAGTGGTTCCCTGTGCCAGTGCCTTCAAGTGTACTTCCCACTTTCTCTTTCGGCTAGCATTTTTTAAAGAGAATTTTATTTATTTTTATTATATATGTATGAGTGTTTGCTTGTATGTATTTAAGTGTTCAATGTGAATGCAGTTTCTGCAGAGGCCAGAAGGGAGTGTCTGCCCTCCTGGAACTGGGGTTACACAGTCGTGTATTGAAGTGTTCAATGTGAACGCAGTTTCTGCAGGGGCCAGAAGGGAATGTCTGCCCTCCTGGAACTGGGGTTACACGTCATGGGCCTCCCTGTCAGTGTTGGGAATAGAACCCAGGTCCTCTGCCAAAATAGGAAGTGCTTTTAATTGCTGAACCATCTCTGAGACCCAATATTTTTTGCTCATTTATTTAAAAAATTATGTGTATGAGTGTTTTGCCTCCATGTATGTCTGAGTACCATGTGCATGTCTGGCACCTGCAGAGGCCAGAAGAGGGCACTGGATCCCCTAGAACTCAAGTTATAGATGGTTGTGAGCTGCCATGTGAGTGTTCGGAATTGAACCCAGTTATTTGGAAGAGCAACAAATGCTCTTAACCACTTTCCAGCACCCAACATTTTTTAGACTGTATTTTTTTACATAGCCTAGATTGGTCTTAAACTTACTATGTAGTTAAGTATGATTTTGAACTACCGATCCTTCTCAAGTGCTAGAATAACAGGAATGTGCCTGTTATTATGTACATCTGCTAAAACCCACTTCTTTGTATGCTACTTGAACAAAACAAAAACATAGGCTGGAGAGATGGCTCAGAGGTTAAGAGCACTGACTACTCTTCCAGAGGTCCTGAGTTCAATTCCCAGGAACCACATGGTGGCTCACAGCCATCTATAATGAGATCTGGTGCCCTCTTCTGGCATGCAAGCATACATGGAAGGAATGTTGTATACATAATAAATAAATAAATAAATAAATAAATAAATAAATAAATAAATAAATAAATAAATAAGAAAGAAAGACAAAACCAGCTGTGGTCATGCACACCTTAAATCCCAGCACTTGGAGGCAGAAGCAGGTGGATCTCTTTGATTTCCTGGACAGTCAGAGCTACACAGTGAAACCCTATCTTGAACAAAAACAAAACAAAACAAAAAAAAGGAAAAATACATTTCACATAATAAGCTGGAAAGAAGAAAATCTTTCTCTTTGTTTCATTGTTGCTGTTGTTGAGCCAGGTGTCTCACTCTGTAGCCCTGGATGAACTTTCCTCTAACTTTCCCTGATTCTTTTCCAACCTCCATTGCTGGGATTATAGGTGTAAATCACCAATCCCAATTCCTTATTCCTTTCAGTGTGAGCTATACAAAGTGACTTTTTTCAAAGCATATCATCTCAAAAAGGAAATGAGGTGAAAGCTAACTTTATGATGCAAAAATCTGATGAACCCTACTTATGGTTTGAATGAGAATGGCTCCTATAGACTCATATGCCTGAGTACTTGGTACCCAGTTGGTGGGACTTGTTTGGGAATGATAAGGAGATGTGGCCCTGCTGGAGGAAGTGTATCGTTAGGTGTGAGCTTTGGGGTTTCAACAGTCCATGCTGTTTCAAGTATC
Organism: Ondatra zibethicus; assembly: GCA_004026605.1. NCBI lineage: Eukaryota > Metazoa > Chordata > Mammalia > Rodentia > Cricetidae > Ondatra > Ondatra zibethicus. The sequence goes on along the minus strand of PVIU01001038.1, from coordinate 12,847 downwards.
TCTCTCTCTGTCCTCTCTTTGTGAGCCACACGTGGAAGAGCCATGGAGTGCTGTATCCAGCCACTGCCCCAGCCCCATGTCTGCTGCTGCTGTGCTCCCCGCCTTGATGGTCCCGAACGCCCCCTCTGAAACTGTAAGTACAATAAATTCCTTCTGTAAGTTGTCCTAGGCATGGTATCTTAGCACAACAGAAACTGGTAGCAGAGTTAGCATATTTATTGCTGTGACGCGACAGACTGTCTTGGTTTTGGGAGGAATATAGAAGACTTTAAGACTTTGGGCTAGGAAAGAGATAGAATAATATAGGTGGGATTTAAGGGGGCATTTCAGTAGAAGCTTGGAAGATAGAATTGCTGAGAATAATGCAGATTATGGAGGCTCAGGTTGAGAGATTTCAGAGGAAAATAATATTAGTAACTGAGTTATAGGCCTTTCTTGTGCTATTTTAGCAAAGAATTGTGCTTTTTTTCCCTTGTCTTAAGAATCTGAGGCTAAATAGAAGAGTTTTGCACTAACTTCATTGGCAGAGATTTCAAGGCAGCCTAATATTGACTGTGTCACACCATTATTAATGACCAGTTATGCAGAACTACAATTAAAAAGAGCACATAGGGCAAAATGAAATATAAAGTGTACAGTTTGAGGAGAGAACGAGCACCAGGCAAGGTAACGTTGGAGCCACGGCTTGTGTTCAAGGAGATGAAAATAAATGGAATGAAGTCTGTGAAAAGGAAAGGCCTGAGGAACGTTCTGTTCCTAAGGAGCACGAACAAGCATCACTTGGTGCAGCATTGGGCAGAAGGATCTCTGTGAGTTTGAGCCCTAGCCTGGTCTACATAGCAAAAAAAGGACAGCCAAGGCTGCATAGAGAGAAACTCTGTCTCAAAAAAACCAACCAAATAAACAACAACAAAAAAAAGAGTACCAACAAATCAAAGCTTATGCGAATGTAATTCAAGGAGGGGGCCAAGTTCCATCTCAAGCAGGCCACACAACTTGGCAGCATTGGCAATGTGGTTCTGGCTTTAGAGTTATAAAGGATACAAGTCGGGCAGTGGTTGGAGCACACCTTCAAGCCCAGCACTTGGGAGGCAAAAGCAGGCAGATCTTTGAGATTGAGGCTAGCTTGGTCTATAGAGCAAGTTTCAGGATAGCCAGGGCTATACAGAGAGACCCTGTGTTGAAAACCAAAACTAAACAACAAAGAGTCATGATAAGTACAGTAAAGGCGTTGAGTGATTTTCCTCCACAGCTAAGGAAAACTGCAGAGGCCACACGTGTGAAGAGATCCTGCATGGAGCTCCAGAGAGACCACCTGATAAAGTTGTTAAAGTGAAGTTGGGATTGCATTGGATGGTAGGATGTTGAAGGTGATAGAGCTGTGGGCTATCCCAAGACAGAGAAATACATTGCAGTCTGAAAAACTGGAAGGAAAGAGCCACCCAAACCTTTTGACACTGGACTTAGTGCTACAGGATTTGGAGTTTTCCCCTGTTGGGTTTTGGGCTTGTGTTGGTCCAGTATTTTCTTGGTTCACTATGCCCCTATTTTTCCATTTTGGAATGGTAATGTATATTTTGTGCCATTGTATGTTAGGAGTATATAATTTATTTTATCGGGGTTACAGTTAAGAGATTGCCTGAATCTCAGAAGAGATACTGGACTTGATTAAAAGACTGTGAGGAGTTTTGAAGCTGGACAAGGTAGATTTTGCATTATGGTGTGGCTACAGGTTTATGGGCGCCAGGAAGCAGAATGTGGTGGTTTGAATGAAAATGGCCCCTACGCGCTCATATATTTGAATACTTGGTACCCAATGGATGGAACTATTTGGGGAGGACAAGGGGTGTGTCCTTGTAGGAGAAGGTGTGTCACTGTGGGCGGGCCTTGAGGTTTCACGGGTCCAAGCTAGTGTTTCTCTCTTAACCTGCCTCCTGCTTGTGTATCAGATGCAAGCTCTGATCTACTGCTCCAGCACCAGGCCTACCTGCTGCCGTGGTTCCCCACTTTAATGATCATTGATCGACTCATCCTCTGAAACTATCAGCCCAGACTTGTCTATGAGTAGTGTTTGTCATGGTGTCTTATCACAGCAAAAGAAGAATGAGTAGACATTACCCTAGCCAGGAAATCAAGATCAACTTAAGGAGTGATGATTAATCAGCTGAACAGCCTCAGGAGGCACAAGCAAGCAGATCTCTATGAAATGAGAGCAGCCTGGTCTATACAATGAATTCTAGGCCAGCCAGAGCTACATGGTGAGACCCTGTCTCAACAAATAAATATGACTTAATAAGTAAAAATAATTTTAAAAAGATGCTGCAATGGGGAAACTGTGTCAGGGTAGTCTGTGAGAACTTTCTGTACTATAGTCTCAATTTTTCTGTAAATCTAAAACTGTTCTAAAATCAAGTCTGATCTTAAAAATGCAAGCTGAAAACAGAAAATTTGTGCTGCCTTCCCTAAAATGCTTCCTCTGCCGCCATTACTATCATCATGTCTCTCCCAGGTCCCAGATCCACTAACTGCGGCTGTGTGCTCCCTAGAGCTGCTTGCTAGCTGTGTGCTCGCTACAGTTATTGCTGCTTGACGTTCTTTCTTTGCTTGCATATGCTATACCAGCCACACCAGAGTTTAAGTGCCATGTGAAGGCAAGATGGGGTCTGGTCTGCTCATACATCAGCAGGAACATGAAGAATAGAGTTCATGTATCTGTTACTGTGGAACACATGATCCTCTATACCTACTGGGTTAAAATAACAAGCATTTCCTATTCCACTGTTTCTATAGATTAGGAATCCTGGAAGGCTGATCTGGATGGCTTTGACTTAGAGTAGTATTGTGCATGGGTATGGTGTGTTATGTGTATGTATATGGTGCATGTGTGTTCATATGAGGCCTGAAGTTGACATTGGGTAGATGTCACTTCGGCTTTCCACTGAGGCAGGGTCTCTCACTGAACCAAGGGCACTGATTTGGCCATCTCCTACATCTAAGTTCTGTGTATTGGAGCTATCGGCAACTGACAGGCCTGCTCAGATTTTATATGGGTGCTGGGGATTTGAACTCATGCTTGCACAACGAGTGCTTTATCCAGTGATCCATCTCCCCAGTCTGTGACTTGCATATTTAAAGTGATTGCACTCAGTGTTTGTCAGAGCTTGTTCATCTGAAGGCTTGGCTTACATGGACTGCAGGATCTCTCACTCTCCTAAAGCTACAGACCAGAGTCCTGGGTCCTCCATAGGGCTCTTACCAATATATCAGTTGGAAGGTAATGCGATACCAGTGGAGGAAAAAGCAATAGACGTTAATGACAGCCATAGGCATTTTTATGACCTGCCTTCTCAATTTGCACATCCATCTTCTCACTTCCATTTACTTATTAAAAGTTGCAAGGCAGACCGGAGTGACACATGCCTGTAATTCCATCACTCCAAGGCTGAGGCAGCTGAAACCAGTCTGGGCTAATAAATACAGCAAGATACTGTCTCAAAATAAAATAATAAAAGACCCTGGAGATGCCTAGCTCAGATGCCCTTGAAGGAAAAAGTATTAAATTTATGGACTGTTTTGTTTGTTTGTTTTAGATAGAATTTCTCTGTGTAGAACACGCTGGCCTTAAATTTACAAATTTACCTGCCTCTGTGTCTTAGTTAGGGTTTCTATTGCTGTGAAGAGACACCATGACCATGGCAACCTTTATAAAAGAAAAACATTTAATTGGATGGTTTACAGTTCAGAGGTTTAGTTCAATATCATTGAAGTGGGACATGGCAGCCTGCAGGCAGACATGGTGCAGAAAAGCTGAGATTTCTACATGTTGTGCAGACAACAAGAAGTGGTCTGTCGCACTGGCCATGACTTGAGCATATATGAGACCTCAAAAGCCTGCCCCCACAGTGACACACTTCCTCCCACAAGGCCACACCTCCTAATAGTGCCACTCCCTTTAGGGGCCATTTTCTTTCAAACCATCACAGTTTGCTCTATAACTGTTATGTTTTTGAGATGCAATCTCTGGATGGCTTTGAATTTGTTAAGTAGCAGAGGTTGGCCTTGAACTCCTGATCCTCCTGCCTTCACTTCCCAAGTACTAGGGTTACAGGTATATGTTACCACACCACGCTTAGTTTGTAAATGTGTTTTACAAAAAGTAAATATTTGAAATGATCAATGGTACTTGAGAAATGGAGTTAGGTTGTATGTTTTTTTGTTTGTGGAGATATGAGCTCACTCTGTAGCCCTAAATTTAAGAAAATCCTCCTGGCTTAGCCTCCCAAATGCTGGCAGTACAGATGTGAATCACCATGCTCAGCTGGATTAAATCTTTATATGATCCATCTGTGTGCAGAACGATGTGCTGGGAGATAACAGTAGTAGTAACAAGAGTGGTGGTGACTGTGACAGCCACCCTTACTCCTTTTTGTGCCAAGCACTTCACAGCCATTAACTCTTGCAATCATTAGAGTGACCTTGTAGGGTACACATCCTTTTATAGACAAGGGACTGAGCTACTGAGACATTAAGCAGTGACAACAGTGAAGTGAATCTGGTGCTACAGTTGACACCAGTTCTGAGTCCGCGGTTCTAAAAGTCTTTTCTGATCCTAAGTGTCTTAGGGTTTCTATTGCTGTAAAGAGAAACCATGACCGTGGCAGTTCTTTTTTCTTCTTATTTATTTATGTACTTTGCATAACAATCTCAGTTCCCCCTCATTTCCTGCCCCTCCCCACATTCTCCCCCACCCCCTATCCACTCCTCAGAAAGGGTAAGGCCTCCCCTCAGAAGTCAATTAAGTCTGTCCCCATCACCTCATTGAGGCAAGACCAAGGCCACACACACATGCACACATACACTCGTGCCTAGACTGAATAAGGTGTCTCTCCACAGAGAAGGGGCTCCACACAGTTCATGCATTAGGGTTAGATCCTTGTCTCACTGCCAGTGGCTCCACATGTTGTCCAAGCCTCACCATTGCCACCTGCTTCAGGGGGCCTAGTTCAGTCCTATGCAGGTTCCTCAGTTGTCAGTCTGCAGTCAGCGATCTCCCTCTAGCTCGGATCCACTGATTCTGTGATGGTCTTGACCCCTTTGTCCATATTATCTCTCCTCTCTCTCTTTGATTGCAGGAACCTTTGCCCAGGGGTTAGTGTGGATCTTTACATCTGCTTCCATCTATTTTTGCATGAGAGTTCTAGTTTCTCTGAGGTTGTGGACTGTAGGCTGGTCATCCTTTGCTTTATGTCTGACAGCTGCTTATAAGTGAGTATATACTATTTTTGTCCTTCTGGGTCTGTGTAATCTCACTCAGGATGGTTATTTTCTAGTTCCATCCATTTGCCTACAAATTTCAAGATGTCATTGTTGTTTTCACTGCTGAGTAGTACTCCATTGTGTAAATGTACCACATTTTCTTAGTCCATTCTTCGGTTGAGGGACATCTAGGTTGTTTCCAGGTTCTGGCTATGACAAATGATGCTTCTATGAACATAGTTAAGCAAATGTCCTTGTGGCACAATTGAGCCTCCTTTGGGTATATGCCCCAAAGTGGTATTGCTGGGTCTTGAGGTAGATTAATTCCTAATTTTCTGAGAAATAGCCGTATTGATTTCCAAAGCAGCTGTGCAAGTTTGTATTCCCAACAGCAATGGAGGAGTGTTCCCTTACTCCACATCCTTTCCAGCAAAAGCTGTCATCAGTGTTTTTGATCTTAGACATTCTGACAGGTATAAAACGGTATTTCAGAGTTGTTTTGATTTGCATTTCTCTGATGGCTAAGGATGTTGAACATTTCCTTAAATGTCTTTCAGCCATTTGAGATATTTCTGTTGAGAATTCTCTGTTTAGATCTGTACCTCATTTTAAAATCAGATTATTTGGTATTTTGATGTCTAGTTTCTTGAGTTCTTTGTATATTTTGGAGATCAACCCTCTGTCCAATGTTGGTTGGTGAAGATCTTTTCCTATTCTGTTGGTTACCTTTTTGTCTTGTTGACCATGTCCTCTGCTTTAGAGAAGCTTCTCAGTTTCAGGAGGTCCCATTTATTAATTGTTGCTCTTAGTGTCTGTGCTACTGATGTTATATTTAGGAAGCAGTGAGCCATGCCTTTAATCCCATAACTTAGGAGGCAAAGGAAGGTGGGTCTCTGTGAGCTCAAGGCCAACCTGGTCTACAAGAGCTAGTTCCAGGATGGGCTCCAAAGCTACAGAGAAACCCTGTCTTGAAAAACAAAAACAAAAACAAACAAAAAAAGTAAGTGGTCTCCTATGCCAATGCATTCAAGGGTACTTCCCACTTTCTCTTCTACAAGGTTCAGTATGGTTGGTTTTATGTTGAGGTCTTTGAAACATTAGAACTTAAGTTTTGTACATGGTGATAGATATGGAACTATTTGAATTCTTCTACATGTAAACATCCAGTTATACCAGCACCATTTGTTGAAGATGTTTTCTTTTTTCCTTTTTATGTTTTTAGCTTCTTTGTCAAAAGTTAGGTGTTCATAGGTGTGTGGGTTAATATCAGGGTCTTTAACTTGATTTCATTGGTCTACCTGTCTGTTTTTATGACAATACCAAGCTATTTTCATTACTGTAGCTCAATAGTAGAGTTTGAAGTCAAGGGCGGTGATGCCACTAGATGTTCATTTATTGTACAGGATTGTTTTGGTTATCCTGGGCTTTTGTTTTTTCACATGAAATTTAGTATTGTTCTTTAAGGTCTGTGAAGAATTGTGCTGAGATTTTGGTGGTTATGACATTGAATCTGTAGATTGCTTTTGATAAGATTGCTATTTTTACTATGATAATCCTATCTATCCATGAGCATGGAGATCTTTCCATTTTCTGATATCTGCTTCAATTTCGTTCTTCAAAGACTTAAAGTTCTTATTATACAGGTCTTTCACTTGTTTGGTTAGAGTTACCCCATGCCATGTTAGGTGCCATTTGTAAATGAAAATTTCTGTCCCACCCAGCCCTTCAGCCATTCAGTCCTAAGGAAACACATAGAAGCTTATATTAATTATAAACTATTTGGCCTATTAGCTCAGGCTTATTATTAACTAGCTCTTACAACTTAAATTAATTCATAATTCTTATCTATAATTAGTACCATGGCTTGTTACTTTTTTTTAGAAAGGCATTCTCATCTTGCTTCCTCTGTGTCTGGGTGGCAACTTCCTCTCTCTGCCTATCCTCTTCCCAGAATTCTCTTAATCTGGTTGCCCTGTCTTCCTGCTTGGCTACTGGCCAATCAGCATTTTATTAAACCAATATGAGTGACAAATCTTTACAGTGTACAAGAGTATTATCCCACAGTAGTTTGTGGCTATTGTAAAGGGTGATGTTTCTCTGATTTCTTGCTTAGTTCATTTATCATCGATATAAAGGAGGGCTACCGATTTTTTATTTGAGTTAATCTTGTATCCTGCCACGTTACTGAAGGTGTTCATCATCTGTAGGAGTTCCCTGGTAGAAATTTTGGGGTCACTTATATATACTATTATATCATCATCAAATAACAAAAGTTTGACTTCTTCCTTTCCAATTTGTATCCCCTTGATTTCCCTTTGTTGCAATATTGCTCTAACTAGAACCTCAAGAACTATGTTGAGTAGGTATGGAGAGAGTGGACAGCCTTGTCTTGTTCCTGAGCTTAGTGGAATCACTTTGAGTTTCTCTCCATTTAATTTGATGTTGGTTGCTGGCTTGCTGTATATTGCCTTTATTATGTTTAGGAATGTTCCTTGTATTCCTAATCTCTCCAAGACCTTTTTCATGAAGGGGTGTTGGATTTTGTCAAATGCTTTTTCAGCATCTAATGAGATGATCATGTGTTTTTTATTCTTTCAGTTTGTTTATATGGTGGATCACATTAATGGATTTTCAAATGTTGAACCATCCCTGCATCTCTGAGATTAAGCCTACTAGATCATGGTGGATGATGTTTCTGGTGTGTTCTTGGATTTGGTTTGCCAGTATTTTATTGAGTATTTTTGCATCAATGTTCATGAGGGAGATTGGCCTGTAATTCTCTTTCTTAGTTGCACCTTTGTGTGGTTTGGGTATCAGGGTAACTGTAGCCTTGTAAAAAAGTTTGGTGTAGAAGGATATTGCTCTTTTGTTTCCCAGATGCCAAGAACTGAATAATTACAGAGAAACTATATTAATTACAACACTGTTTGGTCAATTAGCTCAGGCTCTTATTTACTAATTCTTACATCTTAAATTAACCCGTTTCTATTAATCTGTGTATTGCTATGAGGCTGTGGCTTACTGGATAAGGTTCTGTTCTGGTATCTTTCTCCTTCAGCAGCTACATGGCATCTCTCTGACTCTGCCTACTCTCTTTCTGTATTTCTTCCAGCCTGGCTATATTCTGTTCTGCTATAGGCTGAAGCAGTTTCTTTATTAACTAATGGTAACAAAACATATTCATAGCATACAGAGGGGAGTCCCACATCAGTATGCTTCTATTGTATGGAACATTTGAAGAGTATCAATATTAGCCCTTCTTTGAAATTCTGGTAGAATTCTGCACTGAAACCTTCTGGCCCTGGACTTTATTTTTGGTTGGGAGGCTTTTGATGACTGTTTCTATTTCCTTATGGGTTATAGGTCTATTTAATTTGTTTATCTGGTCTTGATTTAATTTTGGTATGTAGTACTTATCCAGAAAATTGTCTATTTTCTTTAAATTTTCTAATTTTGTGGAGTACAGGTTTTTGAAGTATGACCTGATGATTCTATGGATTTCCTCCATGTCTGTTGTTATGTCCCTCTTTTCATTTCTGATTTTGTTAATTTGGCTATTCTATCTCTGCCTTTTGGTTAGTTTAGATAAAGATTTGTCAACTTTATTGATTTTCTCTAAGAACCAACTCTTAGTCACGTTGATTTTTGTATTGTTTTCTTTATTTCTATTTTATTGATTTCTGCTCTCAATTTAATTATTTCCTTTGTCTTCTCCTCCTGGCTGAGTTTGCTTCTTTTTGTTCTAGAGCTCTCAGGTGTTCTGTTAATTGGCTAGTGTGAGATTTCTCCAGCCTCTTTATGTAGGCTCTTAGTGCTATGAACTTCCCTCTTAGCACTACTTTCATTGTGTCCCATGTGGTCATTTTCATTGAATTTTAGGAAGTCTTTAATTTCTTCCTTTATTTCTTCCTTGACCTGGTGGTGATTCAGATGAGCATTGTGTGTTTGTGGGCTTTCTGATATTAGTGTTGCTGTTGAATTCTAACTTTAAGCTGTGGTGATCTTATAAGATACATGGGGTTATTCCAATTTTTTTGTATCTATTGATGCTTGAATTGTTACTGAGTACGTGATCAATTTTTGAGAAGGTTCCAGGAGGTGCTGAGAAGGTATATTCTTTTGTATGTGGGTAAAGTTTTTTGGATGTTTGTTAAGTTCCTTTGAGTCATAACATGATAGTTACTTTCTTTCTCTGTTAAGTTTCTGTCTGGTAGACCTGTCCAGTGCTGAGAGTGGGATATTGAAGTCTCCCACTATTAGTGTGTGGGGCTTAATGTATGATTTAAGCTTTAGTAATGTTTCTTTTACAAATGTGAGTGCCCTTGTATTTGGGGCATAGTTGTACAGAATAGAGACTTTCTCTTGATGGATTTTTCCTGTGATGAATATGAAATGTCCTTCTTTATCTCTTTTGACTGATTTTAGTTTGAAATCTATTTGTTAGGTATTAGAATAGCTACACAGGATTGTTTCTTGGGTCCATTTGATTGGAAAATCTTTTCCCAACCATTTAGTCTGAGGTAATGTCTGTCTTTGAGGTTGAGGTATGCTTCTTATACTTTTTTTGGGGGGGGGGTTGAGACAGGCTTTCTCTGTGTAACAGCCCTAGCTGTCCTGGAACTAGCTCTGTAGACCAGGCTGGCCTTGAACTCACAGAGATTCTTGTGCATCTACCTTTCAAGTGCTGAGATTAGTCATGCACTACCACTGCCTGGCAAATCCAACAAATTCTTAACACAAACTATCCAGAAAATCTGGGACATCATGAAAAACTAAAACTAAGAATAATAGGGATAGAAGGAGAAGAAGCCCAACTCAAAGGCACACAAAATACATTCAACACAATCATAGAAGAACACTTTCCCAATCTAAAGAAGGACATGTCTATGAAAGTACAAGAAGCTTACAGAACACCAAATAGACTGGATGAAAAAAAACCTTCACTTGCCACATAATAATCAAAACACTAAACATACAGAATAAAGAAATAATACTAAGAGCTGCAAAGGAAAAAGACCAAGTAACATACTAAGGCAGACCTACCAGAATTACACCTAACTTTTCAATGGAAACAATGAAAGCCAGAAGGTCCTGGTCAAGTGTTAGGCAGACACTAAGAGACCACGGATGCCAGCCCAGACTACTATACCCAGCGAAGCTTTCAATCACCACAGATGGAAAAAAACAAGATATTCCATGACAAAACCAGATTTAAACAATGCCCATCCACAAGTCTAGTCCTACAGAAGGTACTAGAAGGAAAACTCCAACCCAAGGAAGTTAGCTACATCCACGAAAACACAGTCAATAGATAATATCACAGCAGCAAATCCCAAAGAATGGAAAAGCACACAAATAACAACACCAACAACAAAAACTAAAATAATGGAACTAGCAATCACTGGTCACTAATATCCCTTAATACAAATGGACTCAATTCGCCTATAATAAGATACAAACTAATAGACTGGAAACGAAAAAAGAATCCATCCAGCACACCTTGCTGAGTGGTAGTGGCACAGGCAGGCAGAGCTTTGTGAGTTCGAGGCCAGCCTGTTCTAGAAAAGCTAGTTCCAGGACAGCTAGGACTGTTACACAGAGAAAAATCCTGTCTTGAAAAACAAAAAAACAACCAAACCAACAAACAAAAAACAAAAAAAAAGAAAGAAAAAAATAATTTGTTGGATTTAACATTCTCTTTGAATCAATTTATTTCTTCTATCATACCTTCAATGCCTGAGATTCTCTCTTCCTTCTCTTGTATTCTGTTGTTTATACTTACATTTGTGGTTCCTGATCATTTATCCAAATTTTCCATTTCCAGAAATGTTTGTGTTTTCTTTAGTCTCTATTTCAGTTTTCAAGTATTGAGCCATTTCCTTCACCTGTTTGATTCGTTTTTCTTGGTTTTCTTTAAGGGATTTGTTGATTTCTTCCTTTTTTTTTTTTTTTGTCTTTTCCTCCACTACTTTGAGGGAATTTTTCATTTCCTCTTTAAGGACCTCAATCAATTTCATAAAGTTATTTTTAAGGTTGTTTTCTTCTGCTTCATCTGCATTGAGATGTTCAGATCTTGCTGTTGTAGAACCACTAGTTTCTGGTTGTGCCGTATTGTTCTTTATGATATTGAGTGTATTCTTACCTTGTTGTCTACCCATCTCTTCCTCCAATCAGTATAGGTGGAGCCTGTGCTTCAGGGGATCCCTCTTCCTCCAATTAGTGTAGTTGGAGACTGTGTTTCTGTTGACCGCTCCTTTAGGTGCAGGCAGAGCACCTCCTTTAGGTGCAGGCTCCTTTAGGTGCAGGCGATCGCTCCTCCAGGTGCAGGTGGATCCAAGGCTCAGGTGGTCGCTCCTCCAGGTGCAGGTGGATCCAGGTGCAGGTGGGGCCGTGATTCTGGTGATTACTTCACTAGGTGCAGGCAGCCGTGAGGTTCTGAATTTTGCGGCAGCGGCAGGGTATTTTGTACAGAATGGCAGTGGATGATGGCTGGGACACAGCTGCTCTTTCCTGGAGGAATTTCTTAGGAGAGCTTCTGGAAGCCACTACTGGAAGTCGCTGCTGGAAGCCACTGCTGTGGCAGCTTCTGGCGGTCATTTGTTGCTCCTAGTGTTCCATAGCTGCTCCTGGCAGACACTTTGGCGGTTGCTGGGCTCTTTGACGCTCCCGGTCCTCTACACCTATTTGTTTAGTTTAATTACTTTTTGTTTATTTGAGTCAGAGTCTCATAGCCCAGGCTGACGTGAACTCTGTAGCTCAGGCTGGCCTTGAATTTACGATCCTCCTGCCTCCCATTCCTGACTTTGGAGTGCTTGCTTTCCAGGCGTCATCATCATGACAGGCACTAACTACCATGGTGCCTGGCAGCTTCCCCCAAGGCGGCCCTAAACAACTGCCACAGTCAGAGCACCGCCCATGGCAGGGCACATCTAGCCCGCCCACAGCTCCTGGCTCCCCCACAACCACCATGACAACTCTTATAAAGGAAAACATTTAATAGAGGTGGCAGCTTATAATTTCAGAGGTTCGGTCCATTATCATCAGGGCAGGGAGCATGGCGGCATACAGGTAGACATGGTGCTGGAGAGGTAACCTAGAGTCCTACATTTTGGTATCAGGCAACAGGAAGTGGATTGTGACACTGAGCAGTTTAAGCAAAAAGACCTCAAAGCCTGTCCCCACTGGGACGCACTTCCTTCCTTTCACAAGGCCATACCTACTCCAACAAAGCCACACCTCCCAATAGTTCCATTCCCTCTGGAGGCCATTTTCTTTCTTTTTATTTATTTATTTATTTATTTATTTATTTATTTATTTATTTATTTATTTATTCCATACATTGTTTTGTTTTATTTTTTCCATTCAAGAACATAATTAAAGAAATAAAATTTGTTTTCCTTTCTTCCCCTTCTCCCGGTCCCCTCCCACTACCCCCCCACCCCTCCTCCCTCCCCCTTCTTCCTTGAAAGAGGGCATGGTGCCCTGCCCTGTTGGAAGTCCAAGGCCCACCCCCATCCCTCCTGGCCTAGGAAGGAGTGCATTCAAAAAGACTCGGTTCTCAAAAAGTTAATACATGCAGAAGAGATAGGTC
>PVIU01001037.1:0-242850 GCA_004026605.1 Ondatra zibethicus | reverse complement strand
CCCCCCCCCGCGCGCTCTGTCCTGTCTCCGGTCTATGCTGTTGTGATTGTTATGGGGGCCATAAGCATGGGGAGCACCACTCCTCTAGTGTTGGGTTGGTTTTACAGCTTGTTTTGTTTTACAGCTGTAGCAATATAATGTCTTAAAATTGGGTAGTGTTAGCCCTTCAACTCTTTTCTTTTTCAACTGAATTGGCTATTGTGTTTCTCCATGTAAACTTTAGAGTCCATTTGTAGAAATATACAAGATAATTTGCTGAAATTTGAACTCTGATTGAGTTGACTCTTTAATACTTATCCATGAACATGGACCATCTCTTCATCATAAAGCTATATATAGGCATTTTGGAAGGTACTAATATAAGCAGTAATGTATTATTTTTGGTTTTAGAATGTGATGGGGAGGGAAAGAGAGGCTGCATATATGTGTATGTAGAGAGTCAAAGGATAGCTTGGGGAGTCAGCTTTCACTCTCAGCCTTGTTGAGGCAGGTCTCTCTTGTTTCTGCTGCATTGCATACTCAGGCTGACTGGCCTGAGAGCTTCTGGGTGAGTCCCCTGATTCTGCCTCATGTCTCATGATTGCAATGTTGGATTGCAGATGTGTGTCACAGAATCTGCCTTTTTCACAGGAATCAAACTCAGGTTGTCAGGCATTCATGGCAAGTGTACCTACTGAGCTGTCTTAACAGTCTCATGCTCTATTTTAATCTCAGGTTTTACTTGCTATTGCTGCCTGTAGAAACCCCATTGTCTTTCGCATGCTAAACTTTTGTCCTGCTGCCTATCTGAAATCTCTTATTCTAGGAGGCAGAGATTATTATTATTATTATTTATTATAGTTCTTTTGGATGTTCTGTGTAGACAGTCATGTTGTGAACAAAGGCATTTTTTCCTTCCAAATTAGAGTATTTTCTTGACCTAATTATCTAGGATTTGCAGTAATATTGAAAATGGGTGGTGAGAGCTGACATTAATCTTTTGTTTCTGATTTTAGCAAGAATTTTCTTCTAACAAGTAGGTATATGATAAATTCTCTTTCTTTGTGTGTGATCCTTTTTATGCCATGTAGTGTTTGACTCACTAATATTTTTATGGAGAAGTTTTGCATCCATGTGCATAAGATATATTGATCTATAGTTTTCTTGTATTTTATATTTATGTTTGATATAGAATAATGGTAGACTTACAGAATGAGTCAAAGATTATTTCCTCAGCTTCTGTCCTATATGGATTGTAGAGAGTTGATAGAGTCTTTAGATGCTTATTAGATCATTAAGAGTTGTGGTCCAATTCATTGTTCATTTCCTATTGTGTAAATTTTGACACATTTTGCATTTCAGGAATCCGATCCATTTAATCTGTTATTAAATTTGTGGACATAGTGTTCTATGTTCATAAGATTCCTTTTTTAACCTTTTTGTGTGCATTATTGTGATATTCTTTTTATTTTTTTATATTACTGATTAGTGTCATTTTCTTCATTTATGACATTTCTATATATTTATGCACATGTATATATTACAGGTTGCTGATATTCACTTCTCTATTGCTTTTTCTTTCCCATTTCTCCCCATCACCACCTTTCCCCTTGCCTTCCACGTCTGTAAGGATCCTCCGTTTACCTTTTCCCTTGCCTTTCCACATCTGTTGGGATCCTCCATTTACCTTCATGTTCTTTTTCACACCTCTCAGTTGCACAGTTTTGTGTCCTTAACTTTTCTTTGAGTTTTTTTTTAAGATTTTTTTTTTTTATGTATACAGTGGTCTGCCTGCATGTATGCCTGCATGTACACCTGCAGGCCAGAAGAGGGCACCAGATCTCATTACAGATGGTTGTGAGCCACCATGTGGTTGCTGGGAATTGAACTCAGGAAGAGCAGCCTGTGCTATTAACAGCTGAGCCATCTCTCCAGCCCCCGTGATCCTTGTCTTTGAGTGACTGGTGTATTTTCTTAATAGTAGCCATTCTAACTGAGGTTAAGATGAATTCTCAGTGAGTGTCCATTTACAGTTCCCTGGTGGCTAAGGATGTTCACCTTTTTGCTCTTTTGTGTATTTATTGATCATCTGTACTTATTTCATTAAAAGCTTTCTGTTCAAGTCCATTGTCCACATATTGATAGGATTATTTCTTCTTTTGTTACTTAAAGCTTTGAGTTCTTTATGTTCTGGGTAGTAATCTCCTATCACAGAACAGACATTTTTCCTGTTCTGTAGACTGTCTTTTCACTCCATGTTTCTTTTTACTGTTGGTATACAAAAGTTTTTAAATGTATTTAAATTAATATGTAGTATCTATACACATATCTAATATATATAACATGATATATAATATCTATATATAAACATAATATCTACACATATGCATAAATTAATATACAATATCTGTACATATACATATAGACAGGGCCATATGATGATTTTACTAATGTTACAATGTATATTGCCATCTAGATAATTAACATTTGCTTCTTACCAGACTTTCTTTCTGTGTGCTGGGAAACTTTAGACTTCAAATTCTCTTGAAATATATCATAAAACATTGTAAGCTATTGTTGCCTTCTCTATTATAAAACACCAGAACTGTTTTTTTTTCTAATTATATCTCATGCATGTTTCCTAATCCCTGCCAGTCTCTGCTCCTCCCTCCCTTTCTAGAGGTCTCTGTTCCGTCATTGGTCTGTGATGAGATTGCACAGAGGCCTCTTGAGTTGCTGTAGTCCCGTGCGCCATTCTTGCTCTTACCGCCCAGCTGCTGGAGTCCTTTCTGGACTGTCATTTCCAGTGCCGAGATCCTGGAGCATTTGCCCTGGTCTACAGAGCCTGGGCTACACGGAGAAACCCTGTCTGAGAGATCAGTGGATCTGTAGATGCCAGCGCATGCTGATGGCATTCCAGGTAACCCCAGCTCTCCCTCATGCACAGCAGTGTCTCCATCGACCGGTCAGCACCCCCATGTAGAAAGCTAGGGAACACCTGCACTTTCATTCTCTGAAACAGAACTTCTCAATTTTATTTCAGTGCTTTATTTTCACAAACAGCTATTTATAAGACAGGCTTCTTCCTGCCTGATAACCCTGATTTGCCCAAGCCTTTCCACCCTAAACTTAAACCCAATTCTGGAGTGTTAATTACCGGCTGCCTAAGATAGGGGGTGCAAGAGACCAATCTGTGCTGCTGACTTGGGAAGAGGCAGAGAGCCGGCCATGCTGAGCTGTCTTGTAGACTAAGCTCCTCTGGTAAACACGCAGCCCAGCCACAGTCTGGAAGTGGATCATTTCCACACAGTGTCCTCCCATCCAAGCCCAGAACAAGAGCAGAAAAAGAGAGGGGGACATCAGCTGCCAGATCAGGAGAAGCTGGAGATTGCTGGAGAGCAGCTCCTCACTGAGAATAAACCAATCAGGAACCAACAACAAAGACAAGCTTGAAGAAATGAAGGGTCCTAAACTATAAACCATACAGTGGAGCTTCATGGAAATGAAAACAGTGGCTTATGATTTTTTCAATTCTTTTTATTTATATTGTTCATTAGTTAATATATAAAATATTGGCTTTTGTCATGACATTTCCGTAGACTTTTGAAAGGATGACAACTGTGTCTGTTGAGAAATTCCAAGAGATCTGTGAGGAAGACAGCAGCAGGGCAAGGAAGGCTTGGACTAGGGTGAGGGGCACGTATGGTTCCAGAGATGCTAGGGAAGGCTATAACTAACCCAACACTCCGGAGACTGAGGTGTTTGAGAGGATTGGGAGTTTGGGGATAATCTGGATTATATAGTGAGGTCCTGCCTCAAATTAATTATTTAATTAAGAGTTTTAGTAATTCTATGGGTGAGAAACCAAATTGTAGGCAATTAAAGTGGATGGCAGATATAGGGCTCTCATAGGAGTGTTCAGGGTGAGAGGGAGAAATAGCCCAAGGTCAGGGCCTGCCTCCGTGTGCTTCCACATATTAAGAAACCCTTGAAGTACCTGGTAAGCAGGTGGGGAAAAGAAGCAGGTGGTGGCACACACCTGTATTCCCCCCACTCAGCTGTCAGAGGCAGAGGACTGTCCTGAGTTTAAGGCCAAGCTGGCCTACAGAGTTGGCTCCAGCTACTCTGTAAGGCTCTCTCTCAGAAATGAATTTATTAATTATAATTTCAAAGGTGGAAAAACTCATTTGAGCAATCCCAAATAAAAAGCAAGAGCGGTTAGAACTAGCATTCTCTCTGCTTCCTGTAGCTCTTAATGGCCCTGGTTGGAGTGTCAGACACATGTCAGTAATGGGGAACCTGCACCTCCTGGCCCTTGCCTCCTCATCAGAATGTCCTAGAGACCTAGAGATAACTCACACCTTCTTATTTAAAGCTGAACAAAGGTCTCACCCATGCGCTAGAAGGTTCACTTTCTGTAGTATGGTATTAGCCAAGTGGGCACCAGGGTTGCTGATGTAATGGCATATGCCTTTTCATCAGGGAAAGACTGAAGGGAAAGGACAGAGCTGGGTAATGTGTGTTTTATTGATGTAGTTGTTTTATGTGTGTGATTATTTTGCCTACATGTATGCCTATATGCGATGTTTATTTTTGGTGACCGTAGAGGCCAGAAGAGGACATTAGCTCCTGTGGACCTGGACTTCCAAAGGTTGTAAGCTACAGTGTGGGTCCTGGGAACCAAGCCCGGGTCCTCTGGAAGAGCAGCAAGTGCTTTTAACTTCTGGGCCATCTCCAGCCCAGAGAAAGATAGTATTTGAGTAAAGAAAATAAAGATGCTTCTGGACTCTAATTTCTCTATCATAATGAAAGGAAAAGTGATTACCATTTATTTACTCATTTATCCAGCAATATTCCAGTGAGGGCATCAGGACGTACTAAGCATGTACAAGGTCCTGGATTCAATCTTTGGCTACAGAAACAAAAGTGAGAAAACTCAAATGAAAATAATTAACACAGATATACAAAAATGTTCATTTTAAAAACAATAG
Source organism: Ondatra zibethicus (assembly GCA_004026605.1). NCBI lineage: Eukaryota > Metazoa > Chordata > Mammalia > Rodentia > Cricetidae > Ondatra > Ondatra zibethicus. Next base: position 237,880 of record PVIU01001037.1, on the reverse strand, counting down.
TAATTATATGTTGAACAACTATAATATATAGAGAGAACTTTTTTATAAAGTGAGGCTAATAATTCTGAGGCTTGTTTGCATTTTTTAAATATTCTTCATAAAAAGTACGGGGTGTCTTGATTTGATTTGAATCAGCACACTAATACTCCAAATTGGTTATTTCCAACAAAGAAAGTTGAAATGATTATGATACTTCAACAAGCATTCCTCTCTATAGCAGTCAGCATTAGATAGTTGCCGTTTGAGGATGTTGGAAGGACTGAGCCTTTCTCCTGTTCCTTTGGTTGTTAGCAACCACTGTGGTAGAAGCCCTGACCCCTTGAACCACTGCAGCAACAGATGAACAAAGAACAAACTAGACTTCAAAATATTTTGTTTTCAGATGTTACTTGTTGTGTTGAAGTCATCACCCAACATCTGATTCTGATTTTGAGATTCTTAATTTGTTCTTTTTAAAGAGTCAGATTTTAAAAACATAAACACATTTCCACTCAGTTTTCCCATGAACCTCATCCCATAACTCAACTCAAAACATCCTGCTCCTATGGCATCCTGCTGTGTTCCTTCCATCCGCGGATGAGGACTGCCCCTGGGTGCCTGCTGGACATAACAGTGCTTGTCTCCAGAACAGCAGAAGTGCCCTGTGTTGTAGACTAGGCATATTCTAAGTGCAGAACTCATCAAAGCAGGCTGAATTCATACCCAGAGCTCCCTGTATCCCTTTTAGTACCTGTTTAATAGCACATTGATAAAATAAGCATGAAAGTATCACATGAGAGCATTCTGAACCTTCAAGGATTCCTTGCACTGTAAGGAGAGTTGAGTAGTTATATAGTAGTTATTAAGTGCATATTATTCTGAAAGTATTTTTACTATAAATTCAATTAAAATTCTATTGCCTTAAGACTACAGGAAGATGTTCTAGTGTTGTTGATATTGTTGCTTTTGTGTGGGCAGCCTGAAAGCAATTCTTTGAAAATCCCCTTTGCTGGTGTCAGGATGTATCCTCTGCTCATCCTGCTCTACGCTAGGACCCTGAGTGCCTCAGCACCCAGGCAGGACCAGACTTCTAACAGATGCAGTCTGTAAGGCCCCGGAGTCTTAGCTTCTGCTCCATTCGCTTTATTCATTTACTATGTTGAAACTCGCCCACTCTGATGGTGTCAGGGACCAGAATTCTACTACTTGATGAGACATGTAGGGTAGAGTGAGAGCACCATGGGGAAGTTACAGTGTGGTTACATATGAAGCCGACAGAGAGGCGAGAGAGAGCGCGCACGAGATGTAGCTAGAGCATGATGAGTGAGTGATTGTGGGATTGAGTGAGTAACTTGTCCTATCTGGAACACTTAGAGAGGATGCCAGGATAGGATAACACCGTAAAGAGTAACTTGAAAGTCATGAGATGGGGGAAGGGAAGCCAGGCAGAAGGCACTGTATGTGTAAAAGCCTGGCATTTAGGAAGAGTTTGGCTTTTCCAAGGAAGTAAGCAGACAGTTGGCGGATCCTAGGGTTAGGAGGAAAAGGCTATGGAAGTAGCCAGAGTCTTGTTAACCTGAAAGGGACATCAGCAAGGGAGCTGAGATTGTTAGAAACACAAGCGATTTGAGAAGTCTCAGTTACACAGAGCATCTGATAGGTCGCTGGACTGTGTAGTGTGTGTATGCATGTGTGTGTGTGTGTGTTCATTACTGTTCTCAGGTCAGGAAAATAGTGAAAATCCCTTCCAGTTCAGATCCTGCCATTTCGGGCCTTTCCCCATCTGTCTCTGGGGCTGTTCACAGAAACCAGCTCTGTGCCACTCTGCCTCTGCATTCCTCAGTCTCCCTCCCTGTTTCCAGCTCCATGCAGGGGAATTTACGTTCCCTTTGTCTAAACAGTAATATCAAAACAAGAATCTGGTGTTTTTTACAAAAATTACCCAAGGTTTAGAGACTGGGGCAAGCAGTACCATCTCTTGTGATGCCAAATATTTTACCCTGAGTGACCGCCCAGCACACAGTTGCTTGTCACCTGCAAGATATGCTTTCAAACCAGGCACATGGCATTGCAAAGAATAAGAACGGTGTTGCATTATTTATGCCGATCCTCCTATCCACTGAAATGTAGTTTTAGGGAATTATAAACAATGTAAAAATTCTAATGAGGAAGAAATCTTAGAAACTCATACATAAAACATTTAAAACATTATGGTTTGTGGGAGTATTGACTTTGTGGTGACGCTGTTGTGAAAAAAAATATCGATTTTGACTCATAGCATATTTTCAAAACTGTAATGTGACTATAAAAAGCATAAACTAGATAGATAAAATAAGATCTATGGAGAAGGTGTACTGGGATAAAAGCATATGCTACAAAAGCAATCGATAAGTATCCCATTGGTGAATAGAAGCACCCTTCTGAGTTAGGAAGTCAAAATAAAATAGGAAAGAGGGGAGCTGTCGTGGTTTATGTTCTCACACTTTGATGATGATGAGAGCACACAAGTTCTAAATGCATCGTTAGAAGGAGGGCAGCAACACCACGCTGCTGCTGCTGCTGTAAAGTGAGGGCTTGCTTTAGTTCTATTCACTAATAAGTGGGGAACCAACTTAACAGAATGAAAAACTTAAAAACAATCAAGGGAGGAAAGCTTTCTCAATTAGAGGATGTTGAATTTGGTCAGGCTCAAAGATAGCTAAGGCTAGTGAGTTATTTTATATACGTACAAACACACAGTGAGTGCAAGTCATGATCGGGAGGTCACTGCTGCACACACGTAGAAAACTAACCTTGGTGACAGAGTTTCAGAGGAAGAGCTACACACACATGCAAAACTAATGTTGATTAGTGAGTTTGGGGAACTGTGAACTCTGAAATGCTTTCGATATGGGCACCTCTTTGATAACATCCTCTCTGAGTCTGGATGCATGTCACCAGCCTTATTCCCAGCTTTTATAAGAGACCCAAAGATAGGGCCTGCAGGAAGCAATGTGGCATGTCAAAATATATTGGGCTATTTGTTCTCTAACGTTATGGGCTGTCATTGAGAGATTCCAGAGATTATTGACATGTGCTTTTGAACATAAAGAGGGATGGTGGATTAATGATCAGCTGACACTGGCTTGCAAATTTGAATCCCCTTCCCCCCAGTTTATTAATTATACACACAAAGTTTTATGAACTCTTCTTAAAGAGCTTCAAAGAAAAATCAGACATGTGTGATTGGTTTTTCAAAAGTTAAAGAAACAGTTCACTGTTTGTTTTCTTTAAAAGAAGCCCATATCTCAAAACCATTTGTACTATAGTGGTTATGCCAAAAAAAAAAGTCTGTTAAAAATTCAAAGGGAACAAAAGCTATTTTAGAGAACAGCAGTACATCATGGCTATTCAAGTGGTGTGTGTCCTGATACTCTGTTACAAAGGCCGTGTACAGTGAGTGCTTTTCACCAGAAAAAAAATATCATTTGCTAAATTCACATTTACATTTTTCTGAGTGATTACCCATAATGGAAATTCCAGTGGTGCTGTTTAAAATGGAAGCAATAAGTGGCGTTAAAGCCAAAACCATGTGCAATAATTTTAAGGAATCAATGCAAATATGACCATAGAACTTTGAACTGATCCTGGAACAAAATAACAGCAACTTCATCTATGATTACACCCTCTGAGTTGATCTGTGCTGTTTATTTGATGTGGTCTGCCCAATAATGCTGCTTTGCAACACAGCACCACTACCTATACACAGTTGTGGTTTGGCCAATCACCAGAGTCAGTGCAGAGTTTTTATCCTGCTCTGCCTTGCCCACAGCACTGGCCCTTGCAACTCTGGAAGGGAGGTCCAGTGGCCAGGCTCACTCTAGAAGGGATGGCAGCCAGATCTCAGAAGACTGTGCATCTGTTTGCTGCGCTAGCTGAGTGTGCTTGTTTCCTCCGGCTGCTGTAAATGACGTGCCTCACTCAGCCCTGTGAAGTAGAGCTCAGTGCAACAGGAGTGTCTCTTACAGCTCTAGTATCAAAGGCAGACAGAAGCAGCATCTTCAGGGTGCTTTTTTTCTACCGTGGGACTGTATCATTCTAACCTCTCCATCAAACATGGCTGCCTTTCCTCTTTATCATTGCATCCTCTTATAAGGAAAATGATTAGGACTTATTCCATTCAAGTATGGCCTCATTCTATTTATATCTGCAAAGACTCATCTTCCAAAAAAGGTCATATTATGGAGATCCACGTAGCCATGAATTGGCAGGGGAGCAGTTAAGCAATAGAAATACTGTAAATTCAAATTTACCCAGAAACAATGTCAGTTGTTATATAAACATTTCTTCCATTTTGGACGTTAGACTACAGATCCTAAAGAACACTGTCTCTTCTTAACATGTTAGTTGAACATAACATTGACTCTACTGCAAGGATGCTTAATTTAAAAATGAACGGTTAAAGGCAAATCACCAACCCAAAGTTTCTCATGGGAGTTTTCATTTGCTTAATTAAGATTAATTCATGGGGACACTTACCTCTGCCATGCTTTGGTGGTGTGTAAAGTTATAGTCTGAAACAAGGGGTTTGGGTTTAATGGGGAAAAGGACAATGCGGTCACTATTGAAAGGACAGGGCACATGATGGTATAGCTCCTACAAAGTCCAAAGCAGTTTAAAGCCTTGAGGAGAGATGGGGAAGTGAGCATGATCCCTGTTGCTTTTGTAGTTGATTGGCTGATAATGGTGCTAGCTAATATTACCGAGTGCTTCCTAAGCACTTTCAGTCTCCTCCTCTGTTTAATCTATGTAATAATCCCATGAAGTCGAAGACAATGAGTCATAAATGCTCAGTGAGGATTACACAAGGAAGGATGAGAGGAGCCAGGGACTGAATCCCTATGACATAGTGAGAAAGAAGGCATTAGGAGTGGTTGTATGTCGTTATGCCATTCCTAGACTGAGCAGGTTTGGAAGGATGGTTGGAAGTGCACGTGAATAGGCCATGTTGGTGGCTGTAAAAGGTCGGCAGTGGTGTTTCCTGTTAGCATGCGTCTGCCCTGAATAATACGATAGTGTTTGATTGTATATCTTATGTGGCTGCAGTGAAACATGCAAAATAATACTGTCTTCTAAAAAGCATAGTAATTTAAATAGGGTGAATTGTTTGCAATTGTATATTCTAGGGCCCTTTTTAAGTTAGGTAAGTAGATACCATATTTAGAACTTTGTGGAGCTTTTCAGCCAAATAGAGAAGAGGAATTTGTGACACACTGGGAGCCAGCTGGCTAATAAGTGGATGGACTTCATCACAAACCCGTCTCACCTTGTACTCCACACTTTCCTACAAACATACCCCTGCATCCCTCTAACCACAGGTTATCCCACTCAACCTGATGGCTGTGGGAACCACTTTGTCAAAACCATTAGAGAAAGAAATGCCTGTGAATTCTCTTCCCGAAGCAGCGCCTGTTTTCAGTGGCATTTTGCTCTCATTAATCAGCATTGCAGCAGGGCAGACACTGTGCTGTGTATTTTACTGTCCCCAGCACAGCAGCTCCTCCATCTCTGCCCCCAGGCTGACGCATTGGGGAAAAGGGGAGAGGGAAGCCATCAATCTTCCAAGTTGCTCGTGTCAGCAGCGAGTCCTTCCCCCTTCCTGTTGGCTGTCTCTCTCACCACCTGTGTTTAGAATTAGCATGGAAGCTGCTGCCCACATGAATAAGAACCACTGTCCTTGTCACCTGCCCTGGTACGGGCCACCAGTCCTCAATGAAAACAAATACATCAAGCAGTTATCTCTAGTGGGAACTGGGCAGGCGAGAGAGTCACACATCCCCTTTGATGATATTCATGACATAAAATTAAAGTAGGATTTAAGTCATATATTTTAGAAGGTAGGGATAGTATTAGTGGCTTGAAGAGGTAAAACCAAATAACTTTATCGAACCCCATCTTCTCAGAGTTGTTTGTAGCCAGAGTTGATACCTGATTCACGGCCTGTCTACTGTTTATTGTCCATTCGCCACTCCTTCAATCCTCCTGCGGCTCAGTTTGTTCTTCTGTAAAACAACTACATTGGAGCTTTTGCAAAGATTGAGACAACCTTCATAGTGCTTGTAATGGTATCCACTGAAAGCTCTCACCAAATGTTAGCCAGTGTTGGGTCTCCTTGTTCAATAAAAAAGTAGCATCCGACACATTAAGTGATATAGGTATAATATTAGCAGGCATAGAAGGAATTTGACCCTAGCACTCTCTGATCCCCAAAACTCATAAGTTTGGGGGGTTGTTTTTGTTTGTTTGTTTGTTTGAGACAGTTTCTCTGGGTAGCCCTGGCTGTCCTGGAATTCACTCTGTAGACTGAGCTGGCCTCCAAGTCAGGATCTGCCTGCATCTGCCTCCCTAGTGCTAGGATTTCATGCATTTTGTGTAAGATTTTTGGGGTCTCAGCTTCACTTGACTAAGGTCACCTGTTACTAGTTAAGGCTTGGGTCAGCCAACTGAACTGATGATCATAAGACCTAACCCCATACCCTACAGAATTTACCAAACCATCTTTGGGGATCAGAAATACAAGTGTTTTATTTTTATAATACTTATTTATAAATATTCATACAAGAATATGAGATATCTAGTACTATAACATCACTTAATTATGAAAGTGAGTGAGTACTGAACCTATACTCTGGTAAGAGATTAGGAGCCAAGGAGGATTGCCAGACAGAGACATGGATAGAACTGAGCCTGTTAGCCATAGAGAATTTTTCTCTTGTGCATATACTTGGAGTGTTTTAAAGATCTCTTTGTGAAGTCCAGACTGTTCGTGCTTTCTGAATCCCCATGCCATGAAAGATTGATAGAACTGGACATTGCCAAGTAAGACTTTCCAGCTGCTGAAGACGGTGCACTTGCTTGTCAGCATGTCTTTCCATTCATTATAAGATCAGAAATGGCACCGTCCTACTCCGCTAACCTTCATGGCTGCCACATGGCTGCTTTTGACTATCCGTTAAAGATGAATTGTTTCAGAAGTTTTACTGTACTATAATACAAACTGTAAACAAATGAATTTAATCGTCTGTCTGATCAAGTTGGAAGCTTTGGAGAATTATTATGTAGTAATTGTCACAGTATTGGTTGTTCCATATTGACCTCACATTAGAATCACCTGGAGAGCTATTAAAATTTAAGATGCTAATGTCAAATAGCAGAGTTATTAAATCAGAATCTCTGCAGGACCCAAGCATCATGTCTTTTAAAGCTTTGAAGGAAGAAGGAGAAGGGGAGGCTTAGAAGAATCATCTTTTCATTCATATATAGTATTTCCTTCTATTCATTTGTAAAGTTGAAATGAAGATAAAGACTAAACCATTGGTGCCTGTCTTAGTTTTCCTGTTGCTCTGATAAAATACTGTGATAGAAGCTACTTCAGAGAGAAAGGGTTTATTTTAACTTAGTTTCCGGTTACAGCACATAATGGTGGGAGTCAGTGGCAGGAGTTCGAGGTCATGGTCCCATGGCTTCCATAACCTGAAACAGAGAGCAATGGATGCGGGTGTGCTGTACTCAGTGTTAGAGGGTGCATGATTCCCTGCCTAGGAACTGGATCTACTCACAATCGAGATGAGTCTTCCCACATCAACTTCAGTAATCAAGGCAACCGCTCCAAGGCATCCTCAGAGGCTGGCTGTAGTGTAGGTAATCCTTCACAAGTATGCCCGGAGGCTTGCTCCCTAGGTGTTCAGTTGAGATCACAGTGCTCAAAAGCTCCTTTCAAACTCCAGCATGCATTGCAGTTGCCTCAGAGCCGTGTGAAAGACCAGTCCTTGCAACTTTCTCCATTTTCTCTTCCTTGGTAAGCCTGTTGGAATTCCTCATGAGTAGAACTAGGAGATCCTAGTATGTTCCCAAATGATATTCCTGTACTGGAATATACTGCACTTTGAGAGCCTCTGGTTTGACCTCTTCCTCCCACCTTTCTTCCTTCTCAGAGGGATGCACCTGCCTTAAGTAGTCCATTAAGTTATCAGTGCTATAAAAGTCCTGCGTTCTAGAGGAGGCACAATCTGTCACTCCTATCCAATAATCAGCCAATCTAATTAGGAACAATTGACTATGCAAAAGCAAACTCCACTTTATAAAACATTGTTTCCCCCAAGACCCTTCTACTACAGACTTGGAGATAACACCAGATGGGTTTTGGTGTTCAAATGTAGGACTCGGATTTCATTTTCCCACAAAAATCATTTTGTGAATGTTTGCGAATAGCCAAGATTATGCTGTTGAAACCATCCTTCAGGGATACTGTGAGCTCAAGCAAGGGCCTTTGATGAGTTCCCTCCCAGAAGCTTAACCACCATTTATAGAATTAAGTTTCAGGCTTTCAGAAAAGCAACTTTTACACAAACTCTTACAACTAAACTTGTATTATAGCCTTGCAACAAAACAGTTGGTTCACTTTTTTACAGTTATCTTGCCATTTTCATTTGAAACCAGAGAGGTAGAGAAACCATTGGTCTTGCATTTAACTAACATTTATTAGGTGCCCATAATGCACCTGGCACTGTGCTATTTACTAGGGATTTAAAGATGAAAAAGATGGTCCCTGCCCTAGAGGAGCTTGTATTCTAGGTGAGAAAATATTTACTAAGCAAACAAGGAAATATTTACCAAGTTTCTGATGTGCTATGTGCAGTAATGAAAACTAACAAAAGTGAGATCTGTTGATAGTGTGGCTGATAAAGGTGCGTGGTGTGTGTGTGTGTGTGTGTGTCTGTGTCTGTGTCTGTGTGTCTGTGTCTATGTGAGTCTTGTGTGTCTTGATGTGGGTGTATGTAATGTGTATGGAATTGGTGAGTTTATTATTGGTTGGTGTTCAGGGAGGGTTTTCCTAGCAGAAAAGGAAGAAGGCATTCTACATTGATCAACAAAGTGTGCATTGAGGAGCGTGTGCCAGAACCCTCCCTGCATAGTGACTGAATGGCATGAGCTGCCTGCCCATCATGTCGGAGCCTCATTCCAGAGAAGAAATGAAAACTTTTGCTAGCTCAGTGTATAGTATTTCCACTTTTATCCCAGCCTCTCTTTCTGAAGAGCTTTGTGCTACTGCCTATTTGTCAATAATTTCCAAACTATAAAGGAATGTTTAGGAAACGCCTTGAGCCAAGTAAATTCAGGTTACTGTATGAAGTGATCTCTGATGTTGGCTGGGACAAGCACAGTGAAAGGGCACCTCACTCTCCTCCATAGCCAACCACATACCAAGCTCTTTTTTGCACTCTTCTATGTAATGGGCACACTTTTAAAAAATGATATATAACAACAATTTTTTTTAAAAAAAATTGTAAAACCATTGCAATTTAGGGCTGATGATCTGGCTCAGTGATAGAATACTTGATTTTTATTGAGCTCTACATTTTTCTCTGCTCCCCTCCCTGCCTCTCCCCTCTCCTTCAGCCCTTTCCCAAGGTCCCCATACTCCCAATTTACTCAGGAGATCTTGTCTTTTTCTACTTCCCATGGAGATTACATCCATGTATGTCTCTGTTAGTGTCCTCATTGTTGTCTAGGTTCTCTGGGATTGTGATTTGTGGGCTGGTTTTCTTTGCTTTATGTTGTAAAACCACTTATGAGTGAGTACATGTGATAGTCTATCTCGGTCTGGGTTACCTCACTCAATATGATATTTTTTAGCTCCATACATTTGTCTGCAAATTTCAAGATGTCATTATTTTTTTCTGCTGTGTAGTACTCCATTGTGTAAATGTACACAGTCTCCTTATCCATTCTTCGGTCAAGGGGCATTTAGGTTGTTTCCAGGTTCTGGCTATGACAAACAATGCTGCTGTGAACATAGTTGAGCACATGTCCTTGTGGCACAGTTGAGCGTCCTTTGGATATATACCCAAGAGTGGTATTGCTGGGTCTTGAGGTAGATTATTTCCTAATTTTCTGAGAAATTGCTATATTGATTTCCAAAGTAGTTGTACCAGTTTGCGCTCCCACCAGCATTGGAGGACTGGTCCCTTTTCCCCACAACCATTCCAGCATAAGTTGTCATGAGTGTTTTTGATCTTGGCCATTCTTACAGGTGTAAGATAGAATCTCAGAGATGTTTTGATTTGCATTTCTCTGATGACTAAGGATGTTGAACATTTCCTTAAGTGTCTTTCAGCCATTTTAGATTTCTCTGTTGAGAGTTCTGTGTTTAGGTCTGTACTCCATTTTTTTATTAGGTTATTTGTTCTTTTGATGACCAATTTCTTGAATTTTTTTGTATATTTTGAAGATCAGACCTTTGTCTTATGTGGGGTTGGTGAAGATCTTTTTCCATTCTGTAGGCTATCGTTTTGTCTTGTTGGCTGTGTCCTTTGCTTTATAGAAGCTTTTCAGTTTCAGGAGGTCCCATTTATTAATTATTTCTCTCAGTGTCTGTGCTGCTGGGGTTCTATTTAGGAAGTGGTCTCCTGTGCCAATGCGTTCAAGTGTACTTCCCACTTTCTCTTCTGTGAGGGTCAGTGTGGTTGGCTTTCTGTTGGACTTTATTTTATTCTTTATGTTATTTATGTGTGTGGACATATACATGCCACCACATGTAGGTGGAGGCCAGAGGACAACTTACATGAGTTTACTTTCTCCCTCCATGAGATTTCCAGGAATTGAATTCAGGTCATGAGTCTTGGTAGTAAGTGTCTTTATCTCCTAGTCATCTTGCTGGCCCTCCCATTTCATTATTTTTGTCTGATGGGAAGGACATCTCACTGAGGTGCCACATGACAGGAAGAGAAAAAGACCCAAAGAAAATAGCCCAAAGAGATGATTAAGTTCTCAAAGAACTAGCTACAGAGTCACATTTTATAAATGTACAAACCTGCTTTTGTTGTTGTTTTAGTTTGGTTTGGTTTGGTTTTTGGTTTTTGGTTTTGTTTTTTGAGACAGGGTTTCTCTGTATAACAGCCCTAGCTGTTCTGGAACTAGCTGTTGTAGACCAGGCTGGCCTCGAATTTGCAGAGATCCACCTGCTTCTGCCTCCCTAGTGCTGTAATTAAAGGCATGCCCCACCAATGCTGTACTCAAACCTGCTTTTTAAACCACGTCTTTAACAAAATACTGTAGATTAATTTATAAAGAACAAACATTTTCTCCATTCTAGAGGCTGTTAGTCCAAGATCCTCTCTGATACCTAGAGAGGGCTCCTCTTTGCTTCCAGTGGCGCACTGCTGTTCCCCCTCCAGAGGGCATGAGCACAGTGTCCTCACGTGGCAGATGGGATGGAAGTACAAAGAGAGTGGACTTTCTCGTAACTCTCTTTTGCAAGGACGTTAATCTACTCACATTACTAAAGACCCTACTCTCTTCTTGTTTGTGTGTGGAAGAAAAAAATTTAATTCCTATGAAGGGTAGGGAAGACAAAACAAAAAAAATCTCTGCATGAACTTGAAATTGGTTTTCAGTCACCGCAGTAGAGGATGTGTTCTATAAAGAAGAAATGTAGAATTCTGGAAGCAATTTCCTAGAACAGCCCCGATACATAGCAAAGGCCAACACCTAATAATGTCAAAAGCCTTGTCTGTAGGGAGGCTGGGAAGATGCTTACAGAAATGCTATATTGTGCATAAGCCAATTGAACAGTCTTCATGGCAGTTATAAAGCTCCATACAGTAAAAGGCTTTCCCTGTAAGCACTTCTGCTCCCCAGCAAGAGTGGCATGAAGTGCTTGAACATGCAGGGAGTTTTTGCCAGATATCTGACTCCTAAATGATTCTGCTTCCTTCCATCTAGAGCTTTTGGCAGCTACCAGAGGGAGTCCGTGGAAAACGTCACACAACACCAATAGCTAGAGAGTGGCTGTCCCATGTGTGCCTTTTCTTCTTTCGTTTTTCATTATTCTGCTGCCAAAAAATATGATTTTAAAGAATTGTACTCATTGCATTCTGGCCATCAAGATTTAAAACTTAAATATTTTGGGGTAGAGACAGCACTGTGACCTTTAGAACTCGGATAACAAGCAAGGTGGTCACAGGTTAGATTGGCTCAAGGACTTTCCCAGCTCTCCCGATCAGGTGTCAGGAGTTCTTACTTGAGTTCTGGTTCTCGATGGTGTGGCTAGTACAGTAGGTTCCATATGATTGTTTTTCCCATCAGCGGAATATCCACCAGGATGTAGCACATCAGCATCAGTGATGGAGCGTGACTTCCGATCATGAATTCCACTCTCACAGTGGCATCCTTTGCCATAACATCATCTTTCATGTAAATCTGGCCCATAACTGCTAGGTCAGGCTCACTCATTGGAGCTCCCAGGGCTGACTGATTATCCATCGCTGGGAAATCCAGAGTTTATAAGTACTCACAGTTCAAATTCATATGTCCGTATCATATGCTGATCCATTTGAGGAAGCTACATTACGAAGCTCTGCTTCTTCCTGGGAATTCCCACGGGAATACCATTGGTGAGAAAGCATCGTGAAATACTTAAAAAGAATTTGCAGGAAAAAGCATAGAGGTGGAAAATCTTAGATTAAACAAGGTAACCCAGACTCAGACGGAAATCATATATTCTCTTCCATATGTGGCTCCTGCTATGGTGTGTGTGTGTGTGTGTGTGTGTGTGTGTGTGTGTGGAGGGGTGGGTATAGTTGATGACATGACAAAGGACACTATGAAAGAAGGAGGGGTTACTGAAGGATGTGGGAGGGCAATAGGACTCACATGGCATGAAAGGGGAAAGGAGACTGCGGGAAGGGAAGGGTGAAGGGCACAAGGGCACCCGGGGACTTGGGGAATGAAGGAAAGAACAGAACTAATAGAACCAAATTTTGTTTGGCAAAGCATTTTAAGCCCAACACTATATGAGTTAAGAATAAAATAAAAAGAAGCGGCTTTGTTTTGAGTTAACCCCACTGTAATCTCTAGAAGCCTTCAAAAGGGTGACCAGTACTTACTCAGCAAGAGGGAGGTACCAGTGTCTTCAGAATCAACCATTACTTGGCCAAAGTTCTGGTCCCAGTTGAGATGTGCTCTTGGCCTTGTTTTGAACATTACTAAAGGATACTTTCCTCCTCTGAGAAGTGGAATGGGACAGAAGATGGTCAGAATGGAGGTACCAGCCATTCCCAAGTTGATGCAGTGCCTTTTGAGAAGGAGGACAGAACCAGAGCCCAGGGGTGAGAGCATGCGTCCCTCTCACCTGGCTCTCTTCATGTTCTTTAGTTGTTTGCTGGGAAGTGATGCGAAAACATTCTTTCACAAGGTGAAGGTGACACAGTGCACACTGAGAAAAAAGGGAAATCAAAGGTTTAAATAAGCCTGTAGAAACTATTTGAAAATCTAAGTTTATCTCTGTTAGGATTATTTTCTAACAGAGCCTTTCCATTGGTGCAAAGGAATCCAATCAGGCCAGATTAAACCAAATTAAATGCCCGAGTTTAATAGATGGTGGATTCCCAGGTAGCCAGGAGCATGGCAGGGGGACAACAGAGGGAGAGCACACACAAAGCTACCTGTTCCTCCTCTGGGCACCTGCCTCAGTACCCTGTGGGAGGGGTCAACACTTGGCAGTCTGGGAATTGGAGTCCTTTCCCCTGATTAGCAATGTATTTAAGCAGTTATCATAGATGTTTGTAATGAACTTACCATCTAATGGGTTACTCTTTCTTTCTTTTTTTCCTTAAGTGTTAGTTGTTGCCTGCGTATTGTTTCTTGGGAGGGTGGGGACAGGCAGAAGATTTGCTGTGTTTTGTACTAATTGGGCATTTACTATGTTGATTCCCTGCTCTGTGCATCTGATTCTGTTTCTAGGCAGAAGTGAACCTACTTTTCTTGGTGCTGTGTGAATATTTCTCAACAGTCCAATGTTCTAATGCTTTGTGGAAGCTGAAGTTGATTGTAGCAGAACAGTGCTGGGCCCCAGTCAAAGCTTCCAGAGAGCCGCCTGATGATTTTCTACACAGGGTCTCCTGAAGCACAATTAATAAAAATGCAGGGTCAGAAATTGGGGTTCAACCTGAAGATCCAAAAAGCAAAACAGCCAGCTACTGGCTCTTACCTCGACCTCAGTCTGAAAAGGTGATCCTGCCTCCTGGAATCTCAGAAGGAGACTCCCTGTTGAGAGCTGTTTCCTCCCATTTTATAATCCTCTCTAGGGCTGGGGTTAAAGGTGTGCACCACCATGATTAAAGGCATGCATCACACACTAGTTTCGATGGCAACTAGTGTGGATACTGGGATTAAAGGTGTGTGTTACTATAACCTGGTCTATAAGGCTGACCAGTGGTACTGTTTTACTCTCAGATCTTCAGGTAGTCTTTATTTATTAAAATATAATCGAAATGCCACTACAGTCTCCTCTGCTTCAACTCTGAAGTCTTTAACTGACAGTGGAGAGATTCAGGAAGGGGTGAAGGTGTTAAGGTGTGTTTCAAGCGTCTAGAGCTGTGATAGTGACACATTACAGATGGCAAAGCGAGAAACTAGCAGAGCGCTCAGGGGGCTTTAAACAGTATTTTTAACTTATATGCAGTCAAAAGAGCAAACAGACTTATAAAAAGATATTTTCATGCACGTTAACTGGTAGTGTTAATAGTGACTTTATTGCGGTCTGTGGCTCCGTGGGTAAAGGCACATGCCACAGAACCAAAAGACCTGAGTTCGTTTCACAAAATCCATGTGGTGGAAAAGAACTAACTCCTGCAAGTGGTCTTCTGATGTACTCCGGTGAAACTGCACCCTGTGGTCCGTGTGTGTGCACACACACATGCACACACATACACACATATAAACACACATAATAAATAAATAAATACATACATACATAATCTTTAATGCCATTCTTTTTTAAACACCTTTGGAGGAGTGGTCCTACTATGTAGCCTTGCCTGGCCTGGAGTATGCTGCCATGCTGGCCCTTCCTTGCCATTCTGATAGCCAGTTAGACATGAAGCTTGTTCAGTCGAGTTTCTGTGTTTGCCTCTTTTGAACACAGTTAAAAGAAGTCTGATGACTGAGCATTTGATGCTCTAGGTGGACAGGGCAGGGTTTTCTAGGGATGGCTGAGTCTTTGTTTCCCACCATTGTTTTCAAGTTAATGTGTTTGACCGTGCTGGCGCCATGGCTCATCGGG
Source organism: Ondatra zibethicus (assembly GCA_004026605.1). Lineage (NCBI taxonomy): Eukaryota > Metazoa > Chordata > Mammalia > Rodentia > Cricetidae > Ondatra > Ondatra zibethicus. Next base: position 222,798 of record PVIU01001037.1, on the reverse strand, counting down.
TGAAGGTGCTAGCTGCCATAGCTGATGACTTGAATTTGATCCCCAGACCCCACAGGGACGTGCTGGAGGGAGAGAACTGACTCCCGAAAGGTGTCCTCTGACTTGCACTTGCACATGTCCCCTAATAAGTAAATGTTTAAAACACACACACACAAAGAAACTGTGTCAGGGCTAGTAGGCAACCTGACCCTTTTGATGTAACCTACTTACTTGGGATCAACAGCAGAAGTTCTCTTGAGTGGTCTCAAGGGTTGTCTTTTGCAATAATTAACAGTTTGAGATTTTGCAATTACTTCTGAGTGCAGTCATTAACATTACTAAAATGATAGGTTTGGGATATGCTCAGGACTTATGCAAGAAGAGTTTCAGCAAAAAAGAAGAGTTTCAGCTCTGTGAAATTGGTGAACCTGTGCCACCTTTGATGGCTCCCCCACCCTTTTGTCTGGACTACATCATTGTCCATTGCTGGTGTTGGTTCTACAGTGAGCCAGTTAATTGCTTGGAGGTGGCTTCTGTGAAGGAAATATGCCTGAAAGGAAAACGAGGGGGTATCATACACAGTCGCTTTACTCTGTCCACCGCAGTGGAATCCACCCCTCCAGTGAGTGCATGCCTGTGGGCTAGTCCTGAAGCTGTTTTCTTTGTGGCTTGCCTGCTGTCCACTGGGGAGCCCATGCGCCTTTCATTTTCATTCTTCTCTGACTACAGTGCTTTTGAACACAGAACCCCCCATCCTCCCACCACCCAGACTCCACATTCCAACTCCGTGATCTCATGGTACCAGGCATATCTCCCCTGCCATGCCGTCAGACCGCCTGCTGGCTCTCGCTGAGGACCAGACTGCAACATAAACTCAGCACAGAAGAGCAGGACACTCTCTGTATATTTTTAAGACCAGCTCCTTGAAAACTGAACAAAACATTTCTTGTTGCTCTTACGTCTTGGTAACATCATTCCCTCTGCGCTGATGTACAGAATCTCGGAAACTAGAGAATGGAAAAAGATGCATTAGCTCATGGTTAATCCATTCCCACTGCTCATGATGCCTTTTTCCCACAGTCGATCCTCTTGTGCTTTTCTCTTCACGTCTTCTCAAGAATTTATTTTCTCCAGTTCTCCTGGGGCACAGTTTCTGACTTTGACCATAGAGGAATTTATATAGAATTATTCATATTCTTTTTTTTTCAGCTTAATATTCCTGGTCTCCACAACCCTTTCTATTACCATAAACAGCCGCTCTTCTTCCTGGTCAAGTATTTCTGGATGGTATTTTCGCTCCCATTTACTAAGCTCCGAATTTGTTTTTCTGCTTTACTTCCCCTTTCCATCAACCAGCGCTGACGCCCATTAATCATTTCTCAGTGCACTGAAAACCCCTTGCTCATTCCCATATCGGAGCTACTCATGGTCCCTGGGTTCTGGGGGAAGCCTCCTTAGTCTGTGTTCATTTTCTCTCTCCCTCCCTCTGCCCTCCTTCACTTTCTGTCCCTCTCCATCTCTCTGACCCCATTCTTCCCTTCCCTCTTTCCCCTTCTCGCCCTCCTTTTCCCTCTACCCTCAATTCACACCTGGAAAATGATTTTTAAGTACTGTTTATAAATAATGATTTGAAGAGCTCATTGAAGGGGTTGTGTGTGTGTGAAGGGGGGATGAGGTTGTCAGTGGTCTGATGATATTTTTTCATAGTTCCTTGAATGGCATTTTTTCTATCCTCAGAGCTACAAATTTTTTGGATCCTCTCCTAACTGCTTGGATCAGAGTCAATGCTGGACTATAGCGATATGATGTAATATTCTATTTTGACACTGTCATCTTATTAACTGAAAAAAAAAACGAATTATATTTGTAAAATTTGGAGTTCTTGGTGAAAGTGAAAAGAAAAACTTAAGTAGCCTTGACACTCACTTATTTAAAGTAGATTAGCTTTCAGGAGCTATTGTTAGGTAAAAAGATACAGCTGTAGGATGTTATATGATTTCCCATGGTTTCAACATGGTTGCAGAGTGTTGTAACATAAAGATGTCCATTCTGCCTCAAACGGCCACATTTCAGGTTCTAACCAGATTCTTCACATTCCTCTATGACAGAAATGGCATTTCAGAGCAAGGAGAAGAAACAACTTTTTCCACACATAGTGCTGGAATAATCAGCTATTCATCAAAAGAAAATTGACTGCCTCCTTCACACCATATGCAAAACAAACAAAAACACTCCAAATGGATGCAGACCTAAATGTGAAAGATAGATAAAGCATTAAAGTGCACACATGGAATTTATATGAATATGCATATATATGTGTGTATATGCATATCTCTTCAGGACCTCAGTATATTAAAAGATTTCTTCTATGACACAGAAGTCTGTAGTAAAGTACATTATATTTATTGAACTACTAAAGAACTTCCCTTCATCAAAGATAATGGGAAGAAGTAAGCACATAGTCTGAGAATGTATTTCCTCTACCTTAATTAACAACGGCACTTAGAACATATACAAATTCTTAAATAGTAAAAGACAATTCATCCAACTAAAGCATAGACCAGCTTGAACAGGATATTCACAATAGAAGTAGAACTGGACAATAATCATAAAAGATTTTCAAGTTCTTTAGTAATTAAGGAGATGAAGTTAAACTTTCATGAGATTCTACATGGTGTCTATTCTGTTAATTAAAGACGAGGACAGGTGGCGCTCAGGATTGATGGGAGTCTGGAGCCACGGGAAGGGGTGGTAGAGAGCTCACAGTGATCCATTCTTAGGAAGAGCTCACCAGGCTATAGCGTGGTTGAAGAGGCATGTGTATACCTTATGATTTTGTATTTCCACCCTACATATGGAGAAGCTTGGCAAGTGGCACACAGAGATATATGTATGGCAGTGGGCGTCATTCCTCTGTAACCATCTTGCAAATTTTTATACTTACAGAAAAATTGGCAAAATTATTTTGCCAAAAGCAATAAATTCTTAATCATTGATGCCGAGCAGAACATGGGTAGTTGTATTAGTTATTCTTCTGTGGCTATGATAAGACGCCGTGACCAAGGCAACTTACAGAAGAGAGTTTATTTGGTTTACTGTTGCAGAGGGTTAAGAGTCCATCGTGGCAGGCAGCATAGCATTAGGAGCAGGGAGCTGAGAGATCACATCTCCACCACAAACACAAAGCAGGAAGAAGAAACTATAAGTGTGGCAAGGCTGTGTGATCTCAGAGTCCACCAGCAGTTACATACTTACTCCAGCATGGCTGCCCCTCAAAAACCTCCCCCAAACAGTGCCTCCAACTGGGAACCAAGGGTTCAAGCACTACACCAGGGTATGTGAGACTTTTTCCTTCAAACTGCCACAAGAGTAGAGTGACCACATATTGGCTTTAAAATCCTACATCTGCCATTTCCTTGCTGTGTGACCATGGGTAATCTATTGATATCTATGACCTTTGGTTTCTCATCTGCAAATTGGAAGGAGTAATAACCTTGCTATATTAGGTACCCAACTAAATGTGTTCCTGTACATAAAGAACTGAGCATATGGCTTTTGGGGACCTCTTCCCCAATGTTGGATTTCCTTGCCCAGCCTTTATACAGGGGAAGGAGCTTGGTCCTACCTCAACTGAATGTGCCATGCTATGTGCACGTCAATGGGAGACCTGCCCCTTTCTGACTGGAGACGGCAGAGGAGGAGAGTAGGTAGACAGGGAGGGGGGTAGATGGCAGTGGAGGGTAATGGACAGGAGAGAGGGGAAACTGTGGTTGGTATGTAAATAAAGGGAAAAATGGTAATTAAAAAAAAGAAAAAGAATTCAGGACAGCTAGGGCTGTTAAAAAGAGAAACCCTGTCTTGAAAAACAAAAAAAGAAAGGAAGGAAGGAAGGAAGAAGGAAAGAAAAGAACTGAGCATAAAGCGTAAATGTTAGCAGCATAACTGAACGGTAACATGGGAACTGTTAAGATGTTCTTGCAGTGCTGACGGAAACAGCAACAAGTGTGATCTTTAGAAGCCTTAGTCTGCTCAGCTACTGATGCTTGCTCACAGCTGCTGAGTCATCACTACATAATACTAAGGCCACTCAGGAAAAGTCATTGTCCTCTCATTTATTTTTTTCCTTCTCATTTTTTATGACACTAGAAAATGTGACTCAAGGGGAAGACATGACTAAGACAAAAATATTTTTATAATTTAGAAAATCATGCAGAATTTTAAAATTTTCTTAACAAATTAAAACCTAAACATGAAAATAACCTTAGCTTTAAAGTATTACAATGAAGTACATATTCTCTAATTCTAGCCCAGGACCACACCCATTAAATTATAATATTGATAATAAGAAATAAGTAACAGTAGATTTTAGCCTAATGTTGTGACCTTCATTTTTAACGACAAAAAAATGAAATCACATGCAAAATCCAAAAGCTCATTTAATCTCTAAAATCACTGGCATTCATGGTGACCACTGGGACCAAAGCCAAGCTTTTCTCCTCTTGGGAACTGCTGTCCATTTACCCCATTCTCGTTCATTCTGTTCATGATTGCACTGTTACCTTGTACCTCATCTTTGCATACGTTGTCAACTAGATTGCTGTCTTTTGGCTAAGCATACCTCTTCCTAAGCATTTTTGTATGCTTTGGAAGAAAAAAAACATTTTGAATGTCCATTTGTCTCTAATAGCACCAGCATAGTGAGCTAAACAGAGAACACACCAAACAATGCATGGTGATGACCATCAGGCTGCAGTTTGCAGAAATAGGACTATACGGTAATAGGTGCATAGAATGCATGGATGCTGCCTCCAAAGCAACTATGTTTGTTTTTCTTTTCCCTGTTGCAGAAGGACAGTGTGGAGCGCGTGTTCTCTGGCATCCAGCCGACAGGAATCCCCCACCTGGGAAATTACCTTGGAGCCATTGAGAGCTGGGTGAAGTTGCAGGAGGAGTACAGCACAGTGTTATACAGCATCGTTGACCTCCATTCCATCACTGTCCCCCAAGACCCCACCCTCCTCCAGCAGAGCATACTGGACATGACTGCTGTTCTTCTTGCCTGTGGCATAAACCCAGAGAAAAGTATCCTTTTCCAGCAGTCTCAGGTCAGCTCCTCAGACCAGAGCCCAGAGGACTTGGGTTTTTATGTTGTTTGACGTGCCTGTTCACAATCTTTTTTTAAATTATTCAAGTATGACATCATCTAATGTGATGTTTCCAGCTTAATATTTACATGCATTTATATCATTAAGTATCCTTGTATTTCAATACTGTCTTTCAGCTTCCTCCTGCTATACTTTATGGTCTTTCATCCTCCCCAAAGCCACATTAGTTCTTTGGATCCTGGGATTTTGGGGGTGGGGGGGGGCTGGATACAGTCAGTCCAATGACCTCCCACTGTTCAGTAATCTCCCTGTGATCAGGATTGAATTTTGTGGCCAGTGATTTTTTGTAATTCCAATAGTGGTTTATTGGATATTGAATTTGGAAGGCCTATTGGATAATTTTCATTGTTCCTTCTTTGTATAATAGCTTTTGAAAGGATTTGATGGAGTAAGCCAGGATATTTGAAGACAAAGTCCCAATGTCTGTGTATAAGCCAAGAAAGTCTTCAGAAAGCCAAAAGAAATGAAGCCAAAATATTTGACTCATACCTTCACTATGGATGAGTCAGTTATCTTTGGACAGGAAGAGATCCTACCCAGAAACAGAGCAATTTAGACACATGCTAGCAAAGAAGATAAGAACTCCTACTGGGTCACACCCTTACTACAGATCTGCTTTAACCTGCAGCATAGCCTCAGTCAAGGGGTCCCCTTTCTTGATCACTTCTACTAAGTTTTAATAAAGCTTTTTATTAACCCGGAATTTACTGCAGTGAATCACAGAGTAACCAACTGAAAATATACAATAGGTGTAGGGACTTGTCACTCGATGGTAGAATGCTTATCTAATAGCTCAGATTCCTCAGTTCAATCCCCAGCATGGCAAAACACACAAGTATACACAGACATACATGAACACACGCACACTAAATAAAGAATATCCTTAATAAAGTTATCAATGTAAGCTTGTCACTCATATGCATATGTGAAATGATGTCATCATTAAATGGATCATGCAGACAGCTTACCTAGATTTACTTTTGATTTACAGTTGATCAGGAAGCTTTTGCTTATGACTTTTCAAGTTTAGTGTTGGACAGACGTAATGTATATATCTGTGTTGGGCAAATGCAGACTTCTTGATGATTTCCATGCATTCATTAGCTTTGGCTTTTTAAAAAACAGCAGTAAACCAGATGTATCTTCTGCACATCTGCCTATAAAATATTTGTATATATTTATTATGCCATCTTTGTCCTATAGTATTACTTTTTTAAAAAGTTTTTTAAATTTTATGTATATGGGTGTTTTATCTACATGTATATGTGCACCATGGGCATGCAGTAGCCATGGAGCCTAGAAGAGGGGACTGGATATCCTAGAAATGGAGTTACAGATGCTTGTGAGCTGCCACATGGGTGCTGGGAACCAAACCTTGATCCTCTGCAAGAGCAGACAGTGTTCTTAACCACTGAGTCATCTCTCCTACCTCAGTCTTACTTTCTTCATGCTGCTGGCCCTCAGGTCTCCTGCCTAGTCCGTCATCCTACCTGGGAAGCAGTTCACCTTCTTTTGGAAGGATTGTGATGCATGTAGTTCAGGAAGCCAGTTTCTTTCACCCTTAACGCCTGCCCCTGACACTGCAGGTGCTCATCCTCAGGCTACCTTTTGAGTCACCTTCTGCGAAGCACGCCAGCTTCACTCCCTCTAAGCTGGTTTTGATACAGGCGCGCCTGTGGTCCTTATTTGATGTTATATCTAAAATTGCATTCTCAGCCACAAGTTACTATTTCCATATTTCTTGGAGCTGAATACATCTAATCTCCCCAAAATAGCTGCTTGCCAAGTTGCTTTTGAAGTCATCTTTAAATTAATGACTATTTCAAAAGCCACACTGAACAGTTGTACTTTCAGCTCCTTCCTCCAAGGATAATTTCCTTGTGATAACATTTTTAACATCACATTAGCATATTACAAATGTTTTTTCCTTGTAATAGACTTTTGACAGTGACCTCTTTAGGTATATAAAATGTGCAGTCATTGAGATAATTTCTTTAGCCTATAACACTTAAGAAAGAGTAACCTACAGTGTGAGAGACTTTGTGTACTGTCTCGTAACTGAGGGATCATTCTTCTTCTCTTTGAGGGAGCCCAGGAACACGTTGGTTCCCAGGTGGCTAGTATTCTAGGTCAGGGAGCTTCCATTCTCTTACGGTGTCATGTTTCCTTGCTGTCATCCTTGACTTCAGCTCTGTTTTGATAGTTCGGCTGTAAATTCTAGGGAACACACTCATCTTACCTACATGCCGCAACTCTGCCCTCACAGCCGGTGTGAAAGGCTTCCTCAGGCGCCTCTGTAGCCACAAGACGTACCCAGTCTGGACAGTTCCCTCTGTTGTAACTTAGACAATCACTGTCCCAGCTCCACAGATGGACGGGGTCTCCCAGGCCCCTTTATAGTATCCACACAGAACACACTGAGGTGTTCATAAGATCAGAGCAGTGGCCATCCTCTCACACTGTTAACAGTTGTTCATTTAGTTTTAGTGAAATAACTTAAAGTAGATATCACATACAATAGCATTTCTCTCCTTCAATATTTCAGTGTGCCTCTCTATAAATTAAGAAAATGTTGTATATAAATACCATGTTATCATTATACCTAATGAAGTTGGTGATAAACACACATTACCATTTAATCCCAAAATTATTTCCCAAGTGATCTACCCAGAGCCACATGTTGGGTGTTTTGTTTGTTTTGGAGTGTGCGTGTGTGCTCCTTTGCAAGTCGAATCTCTCTTTCCATCGTGGCTTCTGGGAATGGAACTTGGGAGATCAGGCTTGTATGCTAAGTGCCTTCACTGAGTGACCTCACCAACCCTACAGTAGGTCTCGTGAAGTTGTTCTTTATGTCTGACTATAGTTCTGCAGCCTGTACCCTTTGACTGACATCTCCCCATTTCTCACTCCACCATCCCCTTATAACCACCCTTCTACCTTCTGTTTCTGTGTTCAGTTTCTTTCCATTCTATATATGATACACAAGACATTTGTCTTTCTGTACCTGAATTATTTTGCTTAGCATATACCCTCCCAGTTTATCCATATTGCTGCAAATGACAGGATCCTTTCTTTTTAAAGACAGAATAGTATTCTATAGTAGCAGTTTATTGGTCTGTTGATAGACATCCAGGCGGGTTTGTTCCATATCTTGATGTTTGGGTCTGCAGCTTCCGAAAGGTGCTGTCGTAAGCCTGGGAGGGCAGATACCTCTGCCATCCTGAATTTATAGTCTTGGGGTTTGGACCCAGTGTAGGGTCATGTGAGTGTTTTATTTGGTCTCCTTTAGGAACCTCCACACTCGTTTCCAAGATGGCTGTATTTTTCTCTCCCACCAATGCCTGGCAGGAGTTTCCTTTTCCCGCATGTTGCCAGCATACGTAATCTTTTGACTTTTTTAGTAGCAGCAGCTAAAGAGATATGAGGTGATGAAGCTGTGAAGCCGATATAAGTGAGGACAGAAAAAACCATCTTGTTAGGTCTGCAGGAAGAGTGTGTGGTCATGTTCACAGAGCGATGGGGCGGGACCGCTTTCCTCAGAAGCTGCAGGCAGAGGGCTGGTGGGAGACCCACCTTAGGCTTTAGGCCCTCACCTCACAGAATGTCAGTCCACCACCTGTGTGGTAGCTGCAGGCGTCTTTCTGCTAGGTGCCTGCCCTGGGGCCAAACCTACCCCAATTTAGCTAAAACATCCAGCAGTGAGGCCCCAAAGGACAGCAGCCTAGCCTTTGTGCCACACTACCAAGGTGACATAAACTTAGCACCAGTTTATTTTGTGTTCGCAACCTGCTTGACTCTCATCAATGACTTTCAGAAGCACATACTGAAAAATAATTTAATTTTGATAAATTTTGATAAATTAAGCCCCAATATAGGAGACAGGTAACGGGTAATATACAGATCATTTATCTACATTATTTAATCCTTTTTTTCTACTGTTGCTTCCTTTATTTTGGCAGTTTTGTACCATATGAGTATTTGGTTGATAAATAAAACTGCAGAGAATTAGGAAGATTTGGGAACTGAGGCCATTTAAGATCATTTATTCCTGACACCCCCACACAGTTATTCACAAATAGAATTAATAGCTTTTAAAGTTGTGAGTTAGATAAGAGTATTATTTTCTACCATATAACATCTTCTTGGTAGTGTAGCCATTGGGTTGAACGATGATTTTCCCATGTGCCTTGGTTGTGTATTAGAAAAAGCCCTAGTGATCATTTAAAATGGGAAAAGAATTTGGCTATGCTATAATGCTGATTTTAACAATAATTTTCATCTGCAGTCCTTTGCAGCCTGACTGGAACAGTTTAGACATATTGAAGATTTTTTTCCCATTATTTTCTTTTTCTTCCTCTCCCACTGGCCTGTAGTTACAGTGCTTCTCCTAAATATGTTTGCCATATGTGGGGCGTTTTCAGACCTCATCTGAAAATGTGTACATGAGTGTGTATGTGCACATGAATGTGTTCACAAGCGCACTTTGTCTGAGAGAGGGGTAGGGTGGGGGAGAACATCTATGTGTGTATTTGGCAGAGGTTTCCATCTCAAAGCCAAAGTCACTGCCTTTTTTTTTTTTTTGGCAGACCTGAGCACAGATCCAACCTGAGTCCCCCAGATGTCTGTGAGGGACAGGTCTACACATCTCTCCCTGACAGTGTCCCTGCAATATAATCACCCTGCAGATGGAAGATAAAAAGCGCAAGACTCAGCCCTCAGCCCTGGCTTCCAGAGGAGGTCAGGACAAAAGGAGGGTTTGGGGTATCAGATATCAAGTTACTGAAGGTCCAGAACAGTCCAGGGAAAGTCGGGAGAGCAAGAAGGAATCTGAATCTGGAATGTAACCTCTTCTCTAATTAGAGTTATATTTTGTTTCCCAGGAAACAAAAATCTATAATAATAATAAATTAAAGGGTACTATGGGGGAATCAGTTGCTGAACGAAGGCCAAAGGAACTGACTAGATGGATCTTGGCCCGGTCTGTGCACACAGTTATACCTGATTCCCTCTCTCTGTCCTGAGAAGTAGAAAGCCAGATCCTAAAATGAGGCAGAGTCCCCATGGGCTCTGTGCACGCTGGTCTTTTGCAAGTGCATTTGAGCATGTATTCATGATTGTGGAACTCTCCATGTTGTTAGCTACCAAAAAGGAGTACGTGCTCAGCTTTTAATAGGAAGGGAACAAACATCTGTGTAGACTAACGGGCTTTTGGAATGTATTTGTAAAATTGGCAATACCTCTAGAGTTCCTGGGGAAATGAGTCTCCAAATGGCCGGTGCTGTAGACATAAGGTGAAGAAACGATTCCACATCCAGAGTCTGCATGTGTTTTCTTCTCTACAGAATTCTCACCTAGACCACAGGTACCCCTTCTTGGCCTCCATCCGGGCTTCTGTATGGCTGGATGAGAAGGACTAGGGCGGCTTGACTGGTCACCAGAACAGACCATAGCTTGGCTGTACCACAGGAAGAGGTCTTGCTCAAAGCAAGAGTACAAAAGTATAGACTTTTTCATTGGCCTGAATGTCACTGTCACCTCTTCTTAATCTTATAATTGACAAGTAACTAATTTTTTCTGAAGCCTATTTAATGTCTACAATAGGGGGTTAAGAAAATCATGTGTCACATTTGGGAAAGACTAACTTTCTATCGTCAGTCATTGTGAGCCTGTCCTTGTCTCCAGGTTCCTTGATATCACAAAGGTTTTGTATAAAGTGGTTAACAGATGTCATCCAGCTAATGGCTATCTTTTTTATCTTCTTTAATAAAATATTTTAAGAAACTTTTTGCTTACTTTTTTCTTTGCAAGGAATATTTTGGATATCCAAGAGTATTGGATACTAAAAAATTGTTTCAACCATTCCAAAAAGTACGAAGATGAATGGCTGTCTTTTGAAATATTAATTTCCTTCATATAGGTTTTGATTCCAAAATAAAACAATGCAAATATAAGAGAAACTTTTAGCTCACTCACATTTCGTTCCATGCTCTGACCCCCTAGAGGCAGACCCTATGCCTATTTGGTATTTATCATTCCCGCATATGTGTTTATATTCTTATTGAATGTGATATGGCCATAAGTAATCTGTATTATTTCTTTGCACATTTTCAAACTAAGTAAATGGTATCCTGCTGCTTATCTTTCTACATCTGTTATCTGGTCCTTGTTTCATTTCATTTCTGAGGTTCATTTTTGTTGTTGCTGTAGTTTTCTGGCTCTGTCACAATTTATTTACCGATTTTCTTGGCAAGAATACTTAGAATTCTTTTTCAAACTTTTTTTTATAACTACAAACAACAGTGCTGTGGTCCTGCTTGCAAATGTCGTTTGTGTACTTGAGAAAGCTCCCCCCCCCCAGAGGCTGGGTTTCTCTGTAGCTTCAGAGCCTGTTCTGGAACTAGCTCTTGTAGCCCAGGCGGACCCCGAACTCACAGAGATCCGCCTGCCTCTGCCTTCTGAGTGCTGGGATTAAAGGCGTGCGCCACCACCGCCTGGCTGAGAAAGATTTTTTAAAAATATCTATTTATTTGTGTGGGTAGGGGACCATGCACACACTGACCTGCATGTGGAGGTCAGAGGACAACTGTCAGAAGTGGGTTCTCTCCTTCTACCATGTGTGTTCCAGGAATCAAACTCAATAGTTAAGTTTGGTAGCAAGCACCCTTACCTCTGAGCCAGGCCTCTTGGCCCTGGATGATTGTTTTCTATGTGTGTATATCAAGAGTAGAATCATGAGCATGAGCCTTATCAAAGCTGCCAGATCACACTGGTTCTAGTTTGCGTTCCCACCCGACACTCTTATCCTGCTCTAAGTCCTTGGCAATATTGGTGTTGTTAGATGTTTTTCTTTTTCCGTTATACACTATGCTATCTTGTTGTGATTGGCATTTTTGGTTGAAGTTAATTTTTTTTTCTCTCTTAACCCTTCTGTTTTCATCTGTGATTTGTATCTCCTTTTAGCCCATTCCTTTAATTGTATTTTCTTATTGATTCGTGGAAGTCATTTACATCTTCTGAATACTAAGCCTTTGTTATATACTATCTTTTCTCATTGTGTGTGGTTTGCCTTTTTAAGTGGGTTAATTGAAGTGGGAAGACCCACTCTAAATGTGAGTAGTGCCATTCTGTGTGCTGTGTTCCTGAACCTAATCAACGGAAGGCTGTGAGCTGAACACAGGCGTGCGTTCATTGCATTCTGATCCCAGTTGGACTCACTGTGGCCCACTTCCCTCTGCTCCGTGGCCACACGTTCCCTGCTGCAGCACTCTAGAACTGTGAGCCAAAAGAAGCCTTGTCTTAAGTTGCTTTTCCTGGGCATTTTTATCACAGAAACAAGACAAGACAGCTATAGAAAAGCAGCCTTTATTTTCCTGTGGTTGAGTTCTCATGATATGTGTTTTCAGTAATTCTTCTCTGGCTTAGCATTGGAGAACTATTCCTTATTATCTCCAGGGTGTTTTTTAAGTTTTATTCTTCACACTTAAGACTGAGTTATAGAAAACTTAGGAAGTCCTGCACATTTCATTTGTAGTGATAAAAGGCCATGCTGCTAATTTCATCACAGATCTCTTCGGGGGAGCTTTGAGGAATGAAGGGTGTGTGTTTCCTAAAATTCCAGTTTTTACTAGAAAGCAGAAATGCTGTCACTAGCCACATTGTCTGGTTTACCTTGAAGTGGCATTATCCACTGATTTGCCTTAGCCAATGGAAAGGGAGGAGCAGAGTGTACACTGTATCCAAGCAGGAGTAGTACTTGAAGTCTGCTTTGTCAGACATAAATAAAGCCACCTTCTTTTCTTAGGTCTTTGTCTGTATGGAAAAGCTCTCACTTTTCGCTTGTCTGTTTCTTAGTCTCCCATTGGCAACATATTGGTGGATCTTGTTCTTTTACCCATTCAGCCAATGTATCCTTTGTTTGGTGACTTTGATCCATTTATTCAGGTTGTTTCAGATACAGAAGAACTTAGTGCCATTTCATTATTTGTTCTGTTTGTTTTGTAGCCACTTTATCCTTGCTTCCTCACTTGACCACTTTTGCGTGGTGTCAAGCTTTGATCCCTTTCTCTTTATCATAAAAATCTTGAAGCATCCCACACGTTAGACTCTGTAATGAAAAGAGACAAAGTGAAGTATAATCTGTAGGTGTCAGAAGGTAAAAAGAAAGAGACAATGTCTGTGAGACACTTCAAATCAAGAGCAACTGTTACCCAGTTTGTCCTTAAAGCTGATACAATGCTTCAGATTAAGGAAAGGTATGCACAGAGGAACATATGCACACAATGAGCCCCAGAACTTAGATGGAGTGACTTTTAAATTAGGAACAGGCAGATAGAATCAGCATATTTAGCTTGGGAAATATTGGACAGAGAAAAAGTGAACTCATGATATGTACGGACCAATATTCACTAGCATTTCGATTTCTGACAGGAGGCAATCCTATTGAGGAGAGTGAGAGTAGATCACTGATAGAACGTTCTTTTAATTAAAATCAGATCCTCAAACAAGGTTCTTGTTAAAGGGATTTGTCATGGGGATGATAAGAGTCTAATAAAAATAACTCAGCATGAAATTGCACGTTTCCGAGAGGAAGCAGTAAATGAGAGCTTGTGAGTCTGAATAGTCTTCCAAGCATCCTAACTTAAGTTTCCAGGACCTGATGCATGGGAGGGTAACATTTGCATGGGAAAGAGGGACATCCTGAGGGACCCTGAGGGTGTGTTAGAGATCTGACCCAAGAATTACTGAACTGGGTCATTGGCTAGGTATGATTGATATCTAGCAAATACATATTTTGGAATCAGCTTCCTTGGGCTCTTTTTCTTAATTTCTTTTTTATTTTAAAAATACAGTAAAGTACAGATAATGACATAAGGAACATCCATGTTCTCAGCACAAAGATGAATGTTGTTAATATCGTCTCATATTTACTTTCAGTTCCTTTTAGTTTAAAAAAAGTTACAGATGATGGAGTGGGCTAGAGGACTAAGTGGGTAAAATGCCTACCCTATAAACCTGAGGACCCTGGTTCCCATCCTTGTCACCCTCATAAAAGCCAGTTGTACATATGTAATCCTGGTACTAAGTGGGCAGAGACAAGTGGATCCTTGCAAGGACTCAGTGACCAACCAGGATAGCCAAATCAGTGAGTTCCTGATTCAGTGAGAGACCCTGTCTCAAAAAATGAAGTGAAGAAACAATAGACGAAAGATACCCTGTGTCAGCCTTTCTGCTTTCTGGTTTTCATAATCTTTCTCTCCTCTCTCTCCCTCTTCCTCTCCCTCTTCCTCTCCCTTTCTTCTCTCTCTCTCTCTCTCTCTCTCTCTCTCTCTCTCTCTCTCTCTCTCTCTCTCTTCCCTCTCTCCCTCCCTCCCTCCTTCCCACACACACACCATAAACTTTTATTTTTATGTGTATTTGTGCTTAGCCTGCGTGTATGTAGCACTTGTGTGTCTGGTGCCAGAAGAAGAGGTAGAATTTCCCAGAACTAGAGTTACAGATGGGTTTTACTTAGCACGTGGGTCCTGAAAATTGAACTTACGTCCTCTAGAAGAGCAGCCAGTACTTCATCTTTCCAACCTTATAAACTTTCATAGTTGTAGATGAAGTTGAACTTTTTTAAATTCTTCCCTTGTACAGTCCTTTCATCTCTCCTCCTCATATCCTTTTCCTTTCACCATAGACAGCTACGATCTTCAACTTTGTATGATCAGTGTGGCTTATAATTGAGACTTATTTTTCCACAAAATCATATTTTGTATTTACAATTCCATTGAAAATATATAATGCTTTTTGGTTTTGTGACTTAAAAACATTTTGCAAAAGTAATATATTGTGATACCTTTCACAGTTTTCTCTTTTCACAGAATAGTTTATTTGTTTTCAGTCTGGAGTGATTTGGGTTTGGCAAAGTTTTTTGTTTGTGACAGGGTCTCACTCTGTTGCACTGTCTGGCCTGGCACTCCCAGAGATCCTGCTGCCTCTGCCTCCCAAGAACTGGGACTTAAGGCGTGTGCCACCACACCTAGAACAGTGGGTTGTTTCTGTGATCTGTCTGGAGGTTCTGATCTGGCTGGTCTCTTTTGCTGTGCAGACTGTCAGGACACCACTGCATTCAGTATACTCCTCGTTGCTGTCACCAGATGCTTAAGAAGAGGCTCCTTAAGTAAGGAAGGAATTACTGTGACTCACAGTTTGAGGGTACAGTGCTTTGTGGCTGGGAAAGCATGGGGGCAGGGATGGTTTGCAGCTGTGGCAGCAGGAACCTGCGGCTGCTTGCTCACATCTCAGTAGACCCAGAAACACAGAGGACAATGTCAGTACCCACTTTTTCCATTTCTACCATCTAGATCCTAAGCCTCAGGCAGTGCTACCTACATCCATGTGAGTCTTCCCTCCTCAGTTAGTGATCATTGGGAAAAACTGCTCATAAACATACCTGTTACTCTACCTCATTAATGCCTTAATCAAATCAAGTTGGCAGTTGAATTAACTAACAGCCACATGTGACATTGCATGATCACACTTAATTTTGTCATTTCTCTATTAGTAAGCCTGTAATCTTGTTCATAAATTTCACAAATATTCAATGAATATATGTAAATCCTAAGTGCTCTGCTAAGTACTTATGCTGTGCCAGTGAATAATTCAAATAAAAATCTTTAATTCTGTTGGATTAGAAAAATAAATAACAATAGTGCATAAGACAACAGTAAATTATATTAGAAAGTTCAGTTACTTTCATTGGTGCAGCAATACACCATGATCAAAGCAACTTATAAAAGAAGTTGTTTGATTGGTTTTACATTTTCAGAGGGTCAGAGTCCATGATGGCAGAGCAAAGGCACGGCTGCAGGATCAGCTGAGAGCTCACATCCTGATCCACAAGCACACTGGGAATTGGAAGGGTCCTTGAAACTTCAAAGCCCTCCCCCACTGGCACACTTCCTCCAACAAGGCCACATGTCCTGATCCATTTGAGCCTGTGGAGGCCATTCTCCTTCAGACCATCAGATCGGGTGATAAGTGACCTGGAAAAGGAATCAGCTGCACTTGCTGTGAGATAGGAGGGAGCAGGTTGCTGTTTCTAATGGTGGGGTCTGCTAATGGTTGAGCAGACTTAAGGAGAAGGAGTTAGAGAGGAGAATTCCCTCAGAGAAAAGAACCAGTGTAAAGCCACTGAGGTGGGAGTGTGTCTGAGGGAACGTAACAAGGCCAGCTTCCGAGAGAACAAGAGCAAAGAGGGAGGGGAAGACGTGTGGAATGGGGAGACAGTAATAGTAACTGACTTTGTGCTAGGTATTGTGCTAAGTAGTCTTAGGTAGATACTACTGTTATCCTTCCTTTGTCGATAATGAAACTGAAGCACAAAGAACTTACTTAGATACTAGAGTATCTAGTTACCCAGAGTAACCTAGCTAAGGAACAGAACTGGGATTCAGACCCAGGTTAACTCCTTCAAAAGACAAAAGCTCTTGGGTGTGAGGTGATCTGGATAGCTAGGCAAGGGTCCCATTCCTCCCTCCTGCAAGCTCCTCCTGAAGCTACACACGCAGTCCAAGGGTTCAGACAGCCTTCCCCCTAGAAGAAGACCATGCTTCTGCCAAGGGTATAAAAGTACCTGTGCTCCCCAGATAGAATCTCCAAGTTAGCTCTCAAGACAAAGCTGTAAGCCCCACCGCCGTCCTCGTGTGTCCTTCTTCATACCTTGCTTGGTAGCCTTACCCTTCATTCGCCTGCTATGATTTAGCTCCCATTGCAGCTGCTTCCTTGATAATGCTTTTCCCTGTATCAACAAGTTGGTTTGCAACTCTATTCGTTCTGCAGCTTCTGGTGAAGTTCGTACTTGCAGCCAGTGCCTAGTATATACAGTGCACCAGCCTGTATTTTACAAGTATGAACAAGGCATGTACCTCTCCATGTGATTGTCTTGACTGTGACAATTATTTCTCATATTATTTCTCTTATAATGATTGAAGATGAACGGCAAAAAGTTAATTGCTTTTGACCTTTTACCTATTTTCTCTACTGGAATCTATTTGAATTAATTTAATGCTAATTTGAAAACATCAAAATCCCTGCAGAATGTTAAATAATTCTCATTCCATCTGGCCAAACAAAAAGCTACTTCAAGCAAAATACTTTCATTCATGGAGACACGGTGGTAAGCTTTTTATCATGTCGCCAAGGCTAAGCCTTTCCTGCTTCTTTGCACATGTCACCCACACACTTGCTGTGCTCTCATTCCTTCCCTCCATCAATAAAGAGGGAGAGGGGTGCTCTCAGTCTTCTCCGTGCCTAGACCTAGTGCGTGTTAGCTGTGTTCGGATGGGAATGCGTTTTTCGTGGTGACTGGAAGCCACTCTGATCCTCTTGGCGACATGCTGGGTTACTGCTTGTTTGTTTGCAGCAGCAGTTGGCAGTTTTCTCGGGCAGTGTTGCCATAGCCCTTGCCTTCCCTGAAACCCCTTAGAAGAAAGATGACAGAGTCCACCCAACCGCTCGCAAAACTTTAAAAGCAATTCCTTGTCAAATGCGTGAAAAACAACTCTTCTTTCTCTCTAACTTGAAGGGGAAAAAAAGAGAAACTGTCTTGCTCCAGATGTCGGTTCCTTGCTAGTGAAACAGGCCTGAGCTGGTTCATCCCCATCCCTTTATGTTCCCTTTGCAAAACCCACAGAGAACACATTTGGGGCCACTTTGCAGAATTGGCAAGGCTCTCTGCTTTTTAAGGGAATCATATGGACACAAAATGCCACAATCAATAGACTCGGAATCCCCTGGGCCCAGAAATGGGATTCTTAGGACTCACATTCTAGGTCATCAGTTAGAATATGGCCTGGGCCCAAGAATCATCCCAATTGTTGCCAGGTTTTGCTTACTTGATTAAACTTGATTCAAACAAAACTAGGTTGAGGAGAGTTTATATTTTCTTGTTGATTAGTGGTGGGGGCAGGAAAACAAAACAATACAAAAAAAGAAAGAAAAGAAAGTGAAGGAAGAGTCAAAAGAGGAGGAGCTAGGACCTTTCCAACTCTTCTTTGGTGGGCAGGTGACGCAGCCGGTCCACTTTCTCATCACTGCAGATCTGAACAGGCCAAACTTTTCATTGGAGTTAGGTGCCTTTCTTTGCTGTCTACATGAAAAGTTTTGTGGCTATCACCATGGATTTAAAGAGGATCAAAGAGGACTTTGGATGGGGAAGGGAGGGCAAAAGAGGGGAGGGAAGGAGAAGAGAGGGGAGTAAAAGGGAGGGGAGAGATAAGAGAAGAGGCGAGGAAAAGAGATTTATTGACAAGCCTGACATTTCAAGGGGATGGGTGCCCTAGGATGTAGTGAAATCCACATTGAAGATACTGAAACATCCCTGGTCACCTCCTTACTAGGGATGTTGAGAACTTAGTTGGGGTGGGCGTTTTTAGCAGTAGCAGTGGGGAATATATATATTCTTCTCCTTGACCTAAGGGTCTATGCATCAGGAATAACAGCCCGGCCCTTCAACTGTTTCCTTTTAATAACCTTGACTTGGGTCATTCTCGTCATTCTCAACTATTTGAGCTATCCATCTTGTCTAATTATTTCTGCTTTTGTACAATAAGACATTGACTTTATTTATTTTTTCTACTATTTTTTGTTATTACTATTTTTTTCCCTTAGGTGTCTGAACACACTCAGTTAAGCTGTATCACCTGCATGGTCAGACTGCCCCAGCTGCAGCATTTACACCATCTTGTCTAATTATTTCTGCTTTTGTACAAGAAGACATTGACTTTATTTATTTATTTATTTATTTTACTATTTTTTGTTATTACTGTTTTTTTTCCCTTAGGTGTCTGAACACACTCAATTAAGCTGGATCCTCACCTGCATGGTCAGACTGCCCCGGCTGCAGCATTTACACCAGTGGAAGGTAAATGCCAGGACATGATTATTAATGGAAAGGAAGGCTTCTGTTTGTTGTTGTGCTAGGTTCTAGGAGTCCTGAGTTGACTTGCCACCCTGGTCCGCCACTCACTGTAGGCTGGAGCAGCATCACCCACCTCTCCACATCACAGTGTGGAGCAGAAAGCAGAAGGGTTCTCCAGGACTCCGACTTCAGAATTCTATTTGTTATATCTGTATTTGGATAGATTTGGGAATGGCTTTGAACCTACTACATTATAGTTAACGAACATTCAGAATCTCTAGAGTACTGGTCCCTGATTTTGCCTCCCGACCCCCCGGAACTAACAAGCATCCTGGAAAGAATGTTTTCCCTATGGGGAGAAGAAACAATATTTTTAACGTTTAAACAAGTTGAGCCTGGGCAACAGTTCAAGTCCACTAAGACGATAAATTAGATAATCATAGTGCTCCACTGCCATTTACATTGCGATTGGCTAACTCGAATTAGGTGGCCCCAATTACATCAACACTCAGTGTAGTTTCGGCTTCTTTTGAGAATATTTTCAGTGCCATTCATTTCCTCAGAAGTTGCTTTTCAGAAGCCATTCCCTAAACTACAGAGAGAAGCCCCCGAAGTGCCTGTGCCTGGTCTGGGTACAGAGGTGCCTGTCTCCCAGATCCTTACCTTGAAACCCAACCCCCAGCAGCTGGGACTTTGAGAAGTGGTCAGATGAAAAGGGTGGGTCCCTCATGAGTGGGATTGTTGTTCTAAACTAAGCTCCTTCACCTCTCTCACAAAGGAAATAAGGACAAACACAAAAAAGCACCACTGGCCAGTCTTGGAGGTAGGGTGTGGGTTGTGACAGGGGCTCTCTCTTTTTTAGCTCTAGTCTTTGTCTTAATCCTGTGCTTCCTGGCATCCAGAACTAGGAAAAAAATGAATGTCTATTCTATTGATTACAACAAAATTTGGTATCTTGTGAATGTTCAAAGAGCTGGTAAATAGGACACTAATGGGGAGGCTGCAGATTGACTACATGCCAGGAACTGGAAACAAAGGTTTTATAAGACTCTCTAGCCGGGCGGTGGTGGCGCACGCCTTTAATCCCAGCACTCGGGAGGCAGAGGCAGGCGGATCTCTGTGAGTTCCTGGTCTACAAGAGCTAGTTCCAGGACAGGCTCCAAAGCCACAGAGAAACCCTGTCTCGAAACACCAAAAAAAAAAAAAAAAAAAAAAGACTCTCTCTAGCATATTTTAATTTTAGGCAAGGCTTTGATATTTTAGTACAACATTATACTACTAGTTTCTGATTGAACCTAATAATTACGTGTAAAACGTTCTCTGAGGCAGAATTTCAGTATCCTGGGAAGATATGCGAACAGCAATTCTGATGTGGACAGTGAGCAGCACAGGGGGAGTGGTGTGAAGGGCGGGGACAGTGAGCACAGGGGGAGTGGTGTGAAGGGCGGGGACAGTGAGCACAGGAGGAGTGGTGTGAAGGGCGAGGACAGGGAGCACAGGGGGAGTGGTGTGAAGGGTGGGGCAGGGCTGCTGAGGAGGCTGGGTTATCTGGAGGGTTGATGGATTGCAGATTAACAGCACTCAGTAAACACTGGTCTTCTCCACATCACCTTGCCTCCTGTGTGACTGCAAGGCCAGTATGCTAATATAAAAAGTACAAAGCTGGAGAGATGGCTCAGGAGTCATGAGATCCTTTTTACTCTTCCAGCACCCACATTAGGTGGCTCA
This sequence comes from Ondatra zibethicus, assembly GCA_004026605.1. NCBI lineage: Eukaryota > Metazoa > Chordata > Mammalia > Rodentia > Cricetidae > Ondatra > Ondatra zibethicus. Next base: position 202,023 of record PVIU01001037.1, on the reverse strand, counting down.
CAACAGCCTGTAATTTTAGGGGATCCTACACCCTCTTTCTGGCCTCTACACCCTCTTTCAGGTACCTACACACATGTGGCATGCACATACACAGATACACACAAATAGATAAATAAAAAATAACAGTAATAATATATCCTCAAATTGGGCAGCAAGATGACTCAGCACCAGCCTGATGACCTGGATTCAGTTCCTAAAACCCACAGTGGAAGGAGAAAACTGACTCTCCAAAAGTCATCCTCTGACCTCTCCATGCAGGCTTTTGGAGTATTCCTTTAGTCATGTATAGGTACAAGACCACACATACACACACACACAGACACACACACACACACACACACCTGTAAATTTAATGCAACACAGTTTCAGTTTTTAATCTTCTTTAATATTTTTATTTATCATGTCCTGGGAGAGGGTGAGCAATGGCATGTGGAGACCAGAGACACCTTCCTGGAGGCAGTTCTCTGTTTCCAGAATATGGGTCCAGGAGATGGAACTTGGCTCATCGGGCTTTGTGGCAAGCCACTTTAACCATTGAACTGTTTTGCCTGCCCTGGTAGCAGCATTTCAAAAATCAGGTTTTTTTATTTCATTTCCCAAATTACTCTTCTTTAAACTAATCTTTTATGAACTTTACCCAGTAACATTTGTGGTAAGGGGCAGAGTGGACTCCTTTAACTTTGGGAAATTTAATTTTGTAATGATTTCTGCATATACGTGATTTGGAATCCAGAAAGTCCCTTTGTCCTTAGTGAAATGAATGTAAAATAGAGGTGGACACGATCGCTCCTGGGGCAAGGGGCCATGTATGTAACTCAGTGGTAGAGCTTGGGTGGGCTTTGCCCCAGCTTCGAGAATAAACTAACATACAAATGGTAACAAGTTGCCCTTGCTTCTCCTGGAGCCCGGAGCGTGGCCATGATAAGCAGCCAGGTGATGCCAGAGTGGCTAACGGGGCCCGGGATGTGTGCTATTGAAGGTCCCTCCAGAGCACTCCTTGTCCCCCTTCAAAGTTTCTTAACTGAGCAATAGAATCAGATCCAAGTCAGGTTTCTTTCTCTCTCTCCTTGTTTCTACAGGCTAAGGCTGCAAGGCAGAAGCATGATGGGACAGTGGGCCTGCTCACATACCCGGTGCTGCAGGCGGCAGACATTCTGTGCTACAAGTAAGGAGGGAGGCCAGCCCTGCTCTGGTGCTTATGTATTCTCGCCGTGAGAAGAAAGGTCGCGTATGAGTGTTTGTTCACGGCAAGGTCGCACTGTGCAGCCCAGGCTCATGGTGAACGTACCGCTGCAGGGATTGCAGGCGTGTGACACACAGTAGTATTCTTAACACTTCAGGGAAAGGTCTGACTTGCGGAGAAGGGGCTACAGAAAGGATCAGATGTACCAGGCAGCTCTGAGAACTAAATCTGTGTGTTTCAGTGACTGACTATTTGGAGCTAGTGCGGAGGGCCTACTATGTGTTAGGGACCTTTCTAAGTCATCTCTGTGCATGAATCCTAATAGCCTTGTAAAATTTATCATCATCACTCCTATTCTTCAGAAGAGAAAGCCGAGGCGCAGAGTGGTCAGCAGCAAATCCAGAATCACAGTAGCTAAAAAGGCTTGGAGTCAGGATCCGAGACCCAGAGGTGCTCCCAGTCTAAGGTCAGGCAAGCTTGTGGCTTTAAGTCTGCAGTGGGGTACTGGATGGCAGTGACAAGAAACAGATAGTAGCTCGAACTGCTCATCTTGTGGCCAGGAAGAAAAAGAGGAGAGGAGAAGAGAAGAGGAGAGGAAGAGGGATGAAGAAGAAGGAGGAAGGGAGGACAGTGGGCAAGAACAGGCATAGTACTGACCTGCAATGGTAGTTGCATGAGTGTGGGCTCTCTATATGCATCTGTTGATATTGACATGCATATTCAATAAACTTACTGCTTATTTCTGGGATTTCTCATGTATGTTTTTATGTCTCAGTTGGTTTTTAGGTAACTGTAGCTGCAAAAATTAAAACTGTGACAAGAGGCAGCTGATGTATATTTTCATCAATTGCCCAAAATCTAATTGGCAAAGTGATATTGCAGTCCTTTTATTTGCAAGTTACATGAACAACTCTGAGAGTTATTGAACGAATTGCATAGGATCAATAGCATATGATACAAACTCTATGGTTTGTAGATCTAGGAGGACACTTAGAAGGCTGGCATTAGCAAAGCAACTTCCTAAGATCTCAAAGCATGTTTTATGTGCCACCATTTTTAGAGTCAAGTCCCACTTTGTGAATGTCCTCATATCATATACAAAACTGTATTTTTTGTATATGTTTTCTGCTGGCTTCGTCTCTGCCTTAGTCTTTGTGTGATATTTCATTCATATTTTAATAAATAAAACTTGCCTGGGGATCAGAAAAGTAAAACAACCACTCAGCCTTATAGACCAGGTAGCAATAGCACACACCTTTAATCCCAGTAGACACATTAGCTTGCCATAGAAACCAGATGGTAGTGGTGCACACCTTTAATCCCAGAACTAGGAGGAATATAAAACGGGAGGGGACAGCTCTCAGTCTCAGTCTCATTCTGAGGTCACCATTTTCAGACTGAGGTCAAGGGAAGAGCCAGCGGCTGGCTGCTTTGCTTTTCAGGTCTTCAGGTTAGTTTTATTTATTAAAATACAAGTGAAATGCCACTACACGACTACCTCCATCATCAGCAGGGGCCGCTCATAGAAGTACCTAGCATTTCCAAGGTAGGCATTTCTTTCCCATTCTGTAAGAGTTCCTTAACTTCTACTGATCTCCTCAGTGGTTGGAATAGTGCTTCTTCTGGGCTTCAGAAAGAAGGGTGGATGAGAGTGGCGGAATTCTTCTGTTCTTATCAGTGTTCTGATATATACAGACAGTTTGTCCATGCAAACAGATAAAAAATGCTTTTCTATAAAACCAGGCAATTATCTGTCTTCAAGATGGTGGTCTCCTTCCTAAGCCTAGAAATTACATGCCAGATCTAATGCCATGATTGGATTAGACATGTGTACATCTTCATGCCCCTTTACTAAAAGAAACAGCCCAGTCTAAGAGAAACAGCCCAGTGTTCCCTTCTGTCTAGTCTCAGGCTAGAACACCTATGCAGTTGGGAGTATTTTCTGTTTATTTTTGTTTTGTTTCACGTCTTTCTGTATTTGGGAAAAGTCGTGTCTAGGAATATTTATATTACAAACATAGGTAGGTTGATAGATTGAAGTGTGGGTAAAATATCTGTAGTTTCTATCCACCAGAAAATCTGTGTGTCCTCTTCATAAAATGCTGGTGCAAGTCAAATATAGGTTTTGTATTTGCTTTAGTCAAAGTCAGCATTAGAATGAGTGGTACGGTAGGCCAGAGAACAAACACTGGGCCAGGAGGAGAACCAGTTTCAGATAGGCTTATAAAAGACGTGTAATTGTTTCCATAAGAGTTGTTTAAGGAACCCAGGAATGGAGAGCTGAAATGATATTATCCGGAGAATATGATAAATAACCGAAATTTAAGCCAAGCCTGGAGGTGCAGGTCTGTGATCCCAGCTGTTCATCACACTGGGCAGAAAGGTCACAAGTTCAAGGCTAGCTTGAGTGACTTAGTGAGACCCTGTCCCAAAATATAAGTATAAAGAAGGTAGGTGATGTAACTCAGTAGTAGAAAGCTTGCCTAGTGTGCATGAAGCCCTAGGTTCAGTCTCTAGCACCTATCAAAATAATATTGATGATAATAGCATATGTTGAATATATATATAGAATATATGAAGAAAGAGCACTCAAAAATAGCAAAATGGCAAAGTTCTTAATTTTTATTCATACATTTCTTGTTTATCTGAATGCCTAATTTTAAATAGCTAATCATCAGAGGACCAGAAGGCCAGCTGCTAGATAATGTCTTCTAGGCATAATAGGGAAGCTATACTCATGGCATCTCAACAATATGGTCACCTAAAGAAGACTACGTAATGACAACACCAGATGACACACCAATGTGAATGGGAGAAATCTTAGATGGGTTCAACCTCAGATGAAGAGCTGTAGGCAAGGAGGGAGACTCAGTCTTCTCCAGGGACAAGCCCCCTGAGAGTTTCCAGTCCCAACTGGTCTGTCCTAACCACATAAACATAGGAGCAACACTCAATGGACTCAGTAAGGAGGAAGCATGTGTGTGTGCATGTTTATGTATCTGTCTGTCGGTCAGTCTGTCTCTGTGTAACAATAATTATAGAAGAAGAGGTCATGAATTTAAGAGAGAGTTGGAGTAAACATGGGAAGAGTTGGAGGGGGAGAAGGAAGAGTGGAAACAATGTCGATGTAAATGTGATACTCTTGACATTCTCAAAAAATTAAACAGCTGGCCACATATTAAGTAAATATTTTTCTTTGTTTTTATCTTCATATATATATTATACACACACAGAGAGAGAGAGAGAGAGAGAGAGATTCACACAATGTATTTATATTCAGCAGGGTTTTCTAAGTACTTCTGATGCACTAATTCTAGGACTGTACATGCCCTTGGAGGGAAGAGAAGGGAAGACTGACAAGTGTTGACCAGTGGTCTCCAGAGCATCCTAATAACTGGTAGATACATGCCATTCAAATTCTCATGATGGCTCTGTAAGATAGGCAGGTGAGATCTCTCCCCATTTTCCACATTAAAAAATTCGCTTTCAGGGCAAAGAGGTGTAGTGTGTCTGCCCACTTCCCTTGAGTGTGTGAGATACCACCAAAACTAATAAATAGTAACAATAAATAATAATTTTTAAATTTCAAAAAAAAGAAATTAACTCTCAGAGAAAATCTGCTAATTCTGCATAGATAGATATGTATGCTTCTTAAGAATTTGAGGAGAAACAGAAGAAAAAGCTGAGATCATAAATCAGAAGATAAGATGGGCCTAATGAGCATGCTCAGCAGAGCAGGGCACTAGTCTCCAAGTCTGACAACCTCAGCACAAGCCAAAGAACCCATGTAGAAGGAGAGCATTGACTCCCATAAGTTGTTTTGCGACTGCCAGCATACCATGCACACATGTGTGCGCACACACACAAAGTAAATACATGTTTTTCAAAAGTCTGAAATGACACAGAATGAGGAGGTGGGCCTTTAAAAGCTGTAAGTAGAGGGCCAAACTCTGTTAGTCGGCTGTCTTTAGTGCTGACAGAACACCTGAGGTAAGTCAGCTGAAGTCAGCTTTGGCCTGGGTGTGAGCAGTTTTAGAATGCGATTGGTTGGCCTCATTGCTTTAGGTCTAGAGTGAAGCAGGATATCGTAGTGGAAACATATGGTGGGACAAAGCTGCTTTATTTCATGGTGACCAGAAACAGGTATAGAAAGGCAGACCAGGGTCCCCAAATCACCCTCAAGGGCCACACCACAATGACCTAATTTCTTTCTAGCCCGCTTGCTCCTAAGTGATCCCACACCTCCCAGTAGCACCGTAGACTGGGCCCAAGCCTTTAGCACATGGTCTCTGGGGAACAGTTAAAGTACGACCAAGAAACAAAAATGTAGACAGGAGAATAAGTGGCCTGGAATTTCAGCTTGAGAGTCTTCCTGCTGTCTGGGGTTGGAAGTGCTGCTCTGGGAGTAAGGCTTTTTAAAAGCACATCTTAAAATCTTAGGGTTCCTGAACTTCATCCAGTGAGCCCAGGCTGGCCTGGAACCTTTCTTCCGTGGTCCTGAAAGGTGCTGCATCATCATTCTTCCGCGCTGCCTGCACAGCCATCCCTTCTCTGTCCGTCTGGAATAGCTATAGGGCGTCGTGCTCTGTGAAACCGAACTCCACTGGAAGGCAGTCTGGGAGCTCGCAGAGGGCAGGGAACCGTGGTTGACAACTAGCCAACCAATGTGTGCTCCGCAGAACTGGACGCTGTCGGTGGAATTTAAGGACCCAGCGAATTGGGTGTCATCGATGCTTTCTAAAGGAAACCTTAAATGCAAGGATGGATCAGGGAGAACAGCAGCTGGACCAGTCTGTTGTGAGGCTGCTTTACCAGCCTAGAGCATGGTAGTGATGGTAAAGATAAAGAAATACAACTTCACAGTAGATCGACTGTGCACGGATCGTGTGTCGGGATAACCACACATTTACTATGCTGTTGCCCTGCTTGAGGTGGGCAGTATTAGGAGAGGCCTTGTCAGAAGTCACAGCTCCTCTCAATGTCTAATGAGTATCAATGTCTAATACGTAATTGCTGTGATGGAGAGTCATTGCAGCATGTCCAGTAAGCAGTCAGTAAGGGGGAGCCAGCCCTTTGTGACAGAAAAGACAATCCTAAACCCCTTTCCCGGCCTGCTGAGTAAAGGCAGCAGTTCTGAAACCCCACAGGCACAGCCAAGCCAGTAGGGAAAGCAAGATCTCCACGGGCAATGATCATTCATCTGGACACTAATGCTGCCAAAGGGGCGGGGCAGAGCCCAAGCAAACCTCCGGGCTATAAGGATCGAAGCAAGAGAAAAACGGTTCCGTCACCAAAGAAGAAGATCAGAGGCATTATTATGTGACAGAAGTTATAACAATCAAAATTATGAAAGACTTTTGTTTTATGTTGTGTCTGAGAAAGCACAGCCAGGGTGAGAAGGAATGAAAAGGCAGGGGAGGAAGAGTGGACATATTAATATGGATATCATTATGTCGGATATAAATTTTAAAAGCAACAGCCCTAAATTATTTGAAGTGAAAGGCAGACTGTGAAGAGAGCGGCTGAAAACGTGAAGAGAATAAGCCCCATGAGTGAGTGGAATCAAAGACAGGCTGGATAATGTAAAGTGTGAACTCAGCGGACGGGAAGCAAAGGCCAAGATAAATTACAGGAGGCGAAAGCAGCAGCGGCCACAGCAGGAGGAGGGACCAGAAACAAACCAGCCAGAGTCAGATGCAAACGCCACGCGGAGCAACAGGACCAGGTGAAAAAAATTAAAATGTTTTTAATCCTCTTATAAAAAAAAATCAGAACCCCACAGAACTGTAAGAAAAGAGTCAAGGATCCGACATAAGGCAAGACGCACACAGTGTCATTATGAAAACTAAATGTGTTTTCTGTTTAGGGGGTGACTTTGTGAATCTGGAACCATTTTGACATGTGGAAATATTCATTTTGATGTGCTTAAAATGTATTGATTATGGTAATTGTTTTTTCTGTGTTAGTTGCAGTCCATTGTGATTTCCTATGGGCTACTGTAATTGCTTTTTAACCTGCTCTGTTGGCTAATTTGGGCTAGGGGAGCCAAGGTGACCTCTGCATATGGGCGTCAGTATAATTACTAGGTAGGAGTAGCAAAGACCAGTCGAAGAGAAATTGACAAAAGCAGGCTGTGTGCTTGTGGACCCCAGAGAGGAGCCCGTGCTGAGCAGAGGGTACGAAGTAACCATGCTACTTTTACCACTCAGAGCCACTGGCCTTCTGCTTCTGTGTGTTTAGCTCTCCCAGGCCCTCTGCAGTTTCCCTGAACTGCTTTTGCTGACCTCTGAAGAGGAGAAAGCACTTCCTGGCTCATCTCTTTATTCAGTGTTCTGGTTTCTTAGGTCAGAGTTCTCGGGAGTCCTATACAGTAGTTTGTATTTGGGGATCACCTGTCAGTTTCACATACAGTTTGTATCCAAATCTGGATTGTCACCAGGTCTCTGGCCATCTCTGGGGTGGAGCATTGGCCTTTCTGTTTTGCAGGGTTGGCCATTAAAATAAAGATGATCTTATTAGAGGAACCAGCGTGCCTCCCAGAAGGCCATTTACATCCCTCTTGGCATTTGCCCTTCATCGTATCCAACATTAATGAGTAATTGTCATATCAGTTGCTTCCATGTATTGAGCTTTTACTCTCAGGAGCCACCCTTGGTAACCCTAGAAACAGCCGGAAGAGGATGGTGCCCTCATTGTCTCAGTTTGCAGAGGAAATGAAGGTTTGCGAAGAGGGAGAGCCCCACCATGCGCACTCACTGCTTCTTCCAGGTTAAAATTCCTCAGTCAGAAGCTGTAGCTGTTTTATCAAACCTGACCCCACAGCCAAGCATTAAACATTGAAGTCACCTGTCTCCACCCCAGGAGTCCGTGCTTTGAACTGCGAGTGCAGGAATGATACCATCATTAATAAATTATTTGTGTTTTGAGTTGTTTTCTTTCCCACATCCTCATTTCTTAATAAATAAAAATTTTTAGATAAAACTTAAGTTTCCTTAGTTCTTTTTCTCAAATCATTTTCTTTGCTCTCTCGAAGCAGCTGCAGTGAAGTGACAAAGGTGGTTTAGGTATGTCTCCTTCCGTTATCATCGCGATCATCATTGTTATCTGTCTTTCAGTCCTCGAGAGTCAACCCAGTGCCTTGAACTTCAGCCTTTGCCAGGTTGCTGTAATCATTACAGATCTGTGCATCTATGGAAATAGGTAGCATTTGAACCTAGACTCTCATAATTTACCTCAATGTCAGTGTGCTCTTCACCCGCCCTGCAGTTCGCTCTCTTTATGCCACACTGTCTTTTAGACCCATACGCATTGTGCTTTGAGATTTTCATTTGCATTCCCCATAGCATATTAGCTGTCCTCCGATTACAATTCCTCGAATATGGGGATGCATATTGCCGAAAGATCTTGTCTCATTCCTTGTTTGATGAGGAGGAAAGGCTCTGGCCGGAAGAGCTGTCTGCCATCTCTAATTTGAAGAATGGGTGGGGTGTCTTTCAAGTGGGAGCCGCACCTCTGAGGTAAAAGCATCTGGTCTGGGTTGGAGTGATCTGTGCTGACTGGGTGAGGGATAAGGAGTGGCTTTTAGACACAATTATACGCAGAGCATGTGCTGTTGAAGATGCCATGGCTCCCTTCCGGCAAGATCCTGTCACGCTGGTGTTGATGGCTGCACTCTTTTGCGATGGGAGAAACAGAACTGGAGCAGACACACATGTCCTCAGCATTTGTCTGACACACAGATAAAGACTTGGGTCTCCGTGTTCCCTCTGTAGTGGGTGACCATTTGTTGAACACCAACGGTGAAGTAGGCACAGGACACGCAGCTGCTTGCAATATCATTTCCGGCTAAGAAGGAGCCTTGCTGAGTTTCTCTGTCTGTGTTTTATTAAAGGTCCACACACGTTCCTGTCGGGGAGGATCAAGTCCAGCACATGGAACTTGTCCAGGATCTAGCTCGAAGTTTCAACCAGAAGTATGGGGAGTTCTTTCCGTTGCCCAAGTCCATTCTCAGTAAGTAACAGCTGGATGGTTGTGAAACTGGGCTCGTGTTGAAGAGTGGGCTGGAGACCTGGAACTTTGCTATTTGGCTCTCTCACTGGCAGGCTTCAGGATTCTTAGCTGAAACCCTTATTGTTTGGGATTACGTGGGAACATAAAAAAATTATGAAATATGGGGAGATACTTTAAAAATCATAATTTTTATTTTCTAAAATATTTGTCAATAGATTGTGTGTATAAAATAAAGATTTTATTTAATAGAGCAAATTACACGTCCTATTTTACACATAAGCAGACCAAGACTCAACAAGGTTCACGCTGTGTCCGAGTCACATGTCTGGTTGATCCCAGAGCTGAGCACTGTTAGCTCTGCTGATCCCAAAACCCACGTACCTCACCCTTCTTAACATGCACAGTAAGACAAAGGTCAGGAGAATGAGCGTCCAGACAAAATGAAAGAGAACTGATGATCCCCAAATGTTGTTTTCTGAATGAAGAGGAGAGCTAGGACAGACACCTAACACTGCATCTGAAATGCCAGCCTCAGCTCTGCTAGGGTAGCCCGCATTGACGTCACCTCTGTTTTAGCAGTAAGATTTCAATGTTCGACCCATTGCTTTTTACCTACTTCATTATTAATAGTCATAAACTAAGCAGTTATCAGAAACACTGGTTTATGAAGCACAGCTTAACATCCCCCTCTGTGTGTGTGTTTCTATGTGTGTGCATGTGTCTGTAAGTATGTAACTGTGTAGAGACATGGAAGGATTGCCTCAGATGGTTAAAGTCACAGCATTCCTACAGCAAGGTGGAGACAGGAGAATGGCCCGCTAGCCTAGGAGATGCTGCTTAATGGCAGAAGGAAGCCATAACCTGCCTCAAAATGAGGTGGATGACCAAAACAGAGTCTCAGAAGTTGTCCTCTGGTCACGGATTCACCATGACACTTGTGAATCTGTACACACATCCACAAACACAAAATTTAAAAAAATATAGGAAGTGTTCACAGAGCTTGAGAAATGGCTTGGAGGATAAAGGCACTCACCATGCAAGGCTGGTGACCTGGGTTCCCTGGAACCCACAAGTGTGCACAGAATAAGTAATATAGCCAACATAATTCCATTTGTGTCAGATGTACACTGGATGAGTCACTGGTGGTCCATGCTGCTAATGCTGCACTAAACAAGACCTGTTTCTGCTGTCTTTACCTTCACACTTGATAAATTGCTCAAATTCCTCAGATATGCTGTTTGTGAAGTCAGATAATATCTCTGGTGTTTTCGGTACCTTCAAGATCTAGACTCTAACATTCTTGATGGCGTGTCTTTTTACTAGCGTCTATGAAGAAAGTGAAATCCCTCCGTGACCCATCTGCCAAAATGTCAAAATCGGACCCTGACAAACTGGCCACTGTCGGAATAACAGACAGCCCAGAGGAGATCGTGCGGAAATTCCAGAAGGCTGTGACGGACTTCACATCGGAGGTCACCTACGAGCCGGACAGCAGAGCTGGCGTCTCCAACATGGTGGCAATCCACGCTGCGGTGTCAGGCCTCTCGGTGGAGGAGGTGGTGCGCAGCAGCGCAGGCATGGACACGGCGCGCTACAAGCTGCTGGTGGCAGATGCTGTGATTGAGAAATTTGCTCCAATCAGGAGTGAAATTGAGAAACTGAAAAAGGATAAGGACCATTTAAAGAAGATTTTACTTGCTGGGTCTGCAAAAGCCAAAGAATTAGCCTACCCTGTGTTCGAGGAGGTGAAGAAATTGGTGGGAATCCTGTAGAATGTCAGCCAGTCACTGCACTCCAGTCCAGACAGCTTTCCTCGGGCAGATCTTAGTCTGTACACAATTGGTTTGATGATTAGCTTCATTTGATGAAGGCTGCCAATTGATGTTCCAGTTCCAACTCAGATGCTATAATCAGCAGAGCCAAAGCAGACTCAGGTCTACACCCCAGTTAATTGAGGCGCATTTTGGGGTCAGAAGTATTCCCACACACTTCACAGCTGACAGTTTCTGAGCTCTGATGTGTGCCTGTTTATGCGGGCTTTACTGTGACAGGTGCACTCTGTCTGTTTCTGAGCCCTTCTCAGAGCTGTGCGTAGAGGCCCTGTGCTGTAAGCCTGAATCCACTTTCTATTTGGAGTTCATAAAGATAGGTTGATGCTTACGGCTCACGTGTCACTGAGATGATGTTTGTCCTGGATTTGAACGACTTAACCTGAGCCAGCAAGATGGCTCAGGCTCAAGGTACCTGCTACCACGCCTGACAGTCTGAGTTCAATCCCAAGACCAGCATGTGGAAAGAGAAAACTGACTGCCAAGTTGTCTTCTGACCTCTGTTTGTGCACCATGGTATAAGTACACACACACACACACATACACACACAAACAAACAAACAACAATAACAAATAAATAAAAATATAATAATCTACTTAACTTCCATTTGTTTCCTAAGAAGCCATGCTGGCTTATTCCAACAAATGTCTGTTCTTAAATTCAAAAATTCAGGAGGTCATTCATTATATTGCCTCAGTTTCATTTATTTATATTTTATATTATTTACACAGGGCCCAAGTGGTTCTTTTTTGTTTGTTTGGTTTTTGGGTTTTTTGAGACAGGGGTTTCTTTTTGTTTGTTTGTTTGTTTGTTTTTGTTGTTTGTTTGTGTGTGTGTGTGGCTCTGGGTGTCCCGGAACTTGCTCGATAGACCAGGCTGGCCTTAAACTCACAGAGCTCCACCTGGTATTAAAGGTGTGCACCCCACCCCCGAGCTGGCTCGTGTTGTTAGTAAACACTTTTATTTTTACACTCATCACAGTTTAGTAGCACCACCCCCTTGCTCTGTAGCACACTGAGAGGAGTTACATTTTACACACGGTGAAATCAAGAGTCAGAACACAGAATTAGCTTGTACAGGATCACTAAAAAAGATGCCAATTCAAGAGTGAAGCCTTTTCTCCCTATTCCCACGACCAGTGCTTTTTAAGGATGCTCCCTATAGCTGTGATTGCCAAAGCTTTGAGCCTCCAAACATTCCAGTTTTGAACATGACTATTAGAAAGACAGAGCCTGAAGTACTGACATCGGTGTCAACTCAGCCAATAGCTGTGTGTTTAACATCTCTATCCAGCTTGCTTTGGTCACATTTACCCTGCAAAACCCCAAAGGTGGGTCCCAAGGCCTCGCATCTAGATTGCAGAGACACCTGCTTGTCTCTGCCGGACTCCAGTGGGAGCGAGGACTGGAGCCTCCCATATTCCCTGTAAAGGGAAGCTTCTTGTCTCGTGTCTGCCTCAGTGTCTAGGAAATGACAAATCACCCAGAACATAGATCTGCACTTCCCTGTTCACACCTGAAAATGGAAATGGCAGTCCTGGCTTGCACATCAAGGCCTAATATCAAGTTTAATTTTGCAAGGGTCAACAAGATGGCTCAGCAGAAAAGGGCACTTGATGCCAAGCAGGTCTGACCCCCTGAGTTCAGTCCCTGAGAGCCACATGGTAAATGGTGCTGAGACTTACACACACACATATATATGCTTGTCCACACACAAATAAATGTTTAAATTTGATTTTAACATTGTTTTCACAACACATACCATTGTCAGACAATGGGGACTAGGAAACACTGCTTCCCAAAGTCCATATTAAAACACAGACTTGTCTCAGGGAAAGGATACATTTTTACCTTTTTTGTTGTTGTTATTGGAGGAGGGCATGCTGTTTTCTTAATTCATTTATTTATTAGCGCTTGTATTTTTGTGAGCAGGATCCTGCCAAGGCGTGTTGTTATACCTAGCCCGTTATGTGCCACACGGAAGGGGAGGGCTGTAAAATGAGGGCAGGCTTGTTGGGATTTCTGTCCTGCCCAGTTCCCGCAGCCGGCAATTCCCAAAGAAAATCATGCAGAGAGGTCTATATTAGGTTATAAACTGATTGGCCCATTAGCTCAGGCTTCTTATTAGCTCTTGTAGCTTATATTAACCCATTATTCTTATCTATGTTAGCCACATGGCTCAGTACCTTTCTCAGCAGGGCAGGTCACATCCTGCTTCTTAGGTGGTCTGTGCAGGAATGCCGAGAGAGCTTCCTGCTTCCCAGAATTCTATTCTCCTTGCTCCTCCTCTACTTCCTGTCTGGTAGTCCCACCTATACATTCTGGATAATGGCCAATCAGCATTTATTTAAATCATGATTGACAGAATACAGACAATTCTCCCGCACCAGAGGGTGACACATGGGTATCAAAGATTTTATTAAATCACCACAGAAGAGGGTCACTGATGGATCAAGGCTGCAGGACAGGGACTTGGGAGCCTTGTTTCTGCTGACAGTCCCTAGCAGGGGCAGAAGTGGTTTATAACCACAAAGCATCACAAACATTTGTTGCCAAGTTACAGTTACAATGTTCACCAGTCAGGATTTAGAGACTAGGGGCTTCCTTGAATATGCCATCATTGTCAACAAGGCAAGCCTTTCAGTCCAACCAATCAGATTCATTTGTTCCTTCTCTTGTTGGGAACAGCCAGAATGTTTCTGGAGTACTTAAGGTGCATAACAACTATTTCTATGGTTTAGGGAGGAGGTTGTTCAGCCACTGGAAAGTTCTCAGCTCCCCTAGGGCTTGTGAACCTAATAAAAAACTTTATTTTACCCTACAGGGTGAAGTCTGAAATCTAAAGTCAGGCCAACGTGCTTTTGCCTTTCCCTTAGATGTCTGTCAGAGTTGGAGGATGGCGTGTGGGAGTCAGTTCTCTCTTTCCACCACGTGCTTTCCAGGAATCAAAATCAGGTCAAAAGGCTAGCATCAGGCACCTTTTCCTGTTGAGCCATTTTACTGGTCCTTACATTTTATCTTTTAGATCTTCGTCAGAGATGCCTATAGTCTGAGGCTATCACTGGATATATTTCTTACAAGGATCTTTGGACTCTCATTTTACTTTATTTTTGCTAATGTGTATGTGTGTGCACGCCCATGTTCATATGTCACAGTACATGTGTGATGTCAGGACAGTGAGCAGGAGCTGGTTTTCTTCCACCATGTCGGTTCCAGGGGTCAAACTCAGCTTGTCAGGCATAGCAGCAGTCACCTGTACCTGCTGAGTCCCCACACCAGCACCTCTCCACTTTCCCTTTTAAGGAAGCCTCTTGGGAATACTGGAAATTATATCTATCAAACAAATTGCCTGTTTATCTGTGTGGTTTTTAACCCCATGCAACACTTCTGTCTACCAAGAATTAAAGGTAACATGGAAAAGATCTCCAAAAGCGGGGAGGGGAGAAGAAGCATTTGAACAGGATAACCTCTAAGAAACAAAGTCAGTGCATTGGCAGACAAGAGTTAATTGCATCTGGTTCTTTAAGACTCCTAGTGCAAAAAAGTATAAATTTGCCTTAATAATTAAGATCCTTGCCCAATGTATTAGAGTTCTACAGGAAAACAAATCTAATAGGACACATAGAAACAGAAGAAGGACTTTATCAGGGACTGGAGAATGGCTCAGTGGTTAATGGCATATATTTTCTTGCCAAGAACATGCAGTTTGTTCCCCAGTACCGAGGTTGGGCAGCTCACAACTGCCTGTAACTCCAGCTCTAAGGGGATCTGATATCTCTGGCCTTAGCATGCACCTGCACTCATATGCACATACCCACACAGTATGTACATGTACAATAAAATTAATTAATTAATTAAAAATAAATCCTTAAAAAATCTGTTGTATGGATTTGATCACACTATTACAAAGGCTGGAGGGAAAAAATCATAGAATGTTGTCTTCAATCTAGGGTCTCAGGACAGTAGTCTAATCAAGTCGAGATTTAAAGGCTAAATCACCTGTGGTACACTCAATCCAAGGTTTCAGAACCAGGAGACAGGGATGTGAGCTCCTGTGTAAGTCCCAGAGTCTGAAGGCCTGGGAACCACAAACTTTCATATTTCAAGATGGATCAGCTCAAGGAAAGAACAGGTTGGCCTTTCCCAAATTTTTGAAATGGTCTCTCAGTGGATTGGTTGGTAAGTTTTTGTTTACTGACTCAACTTCCAATCTTTTCTAGAAATACCCTCATAACACACCAAAAAGGAAAAAAACAAAGTTTCCCCAGCTACCTGTGTAGCAAAAGCTGACACGTAATGCCAACGGTTACACCCAGTCACCTCAGAAAGTTGATGAAAGAGCAAAGCTACAACCTGGATGCGTTCTTCACATCCCTTCCATCATCACTTATAGGCTCCTCATTGGGAACCTGAGATACACCTTGACTAGCAAGCTCAAAGCGATGGTCTGACCTTGCTGGTCCACTGTCTTCTCTCCTGTGCTCTGTTACATTCTCAGTCTTTACATTTTCCTTCTCTGCCCCTCCTGCTTCTCCTATTCTTCCCACTTGTTTCAATGTTCTTATAATTACTCCATAGACCGTCATTCAGGCGCACAGCACAGCCCTTCGCTTTTGTTCCCAAGTGGCCTGTGTCTGCTGTGAGTTAAAGGGAAAGACTGTGCCATGTGACAGTTCTTGGTCTCTCTCTTTAGCATGAGAATCCGTCTGTGTCATCCTCAACTATGTGCTATCCCTGTGTGATCATTTGTTTTCGTTCTGTCAGCTTGGTGGCTCTTTTGAAATATTTCGCATGGGGAGAGCCAGTCCCTCCCTGAGACTGCTCTGGAAACAGATTGCCTATCATTAGCAATTAGGATTTTCCAGCACCCTGGGCCGCAACAGCCAGGAGCACAACTGCTCATCCTTTTAAGCTCTCATTTGTTAACTCAACAACCCTGTTTTGTTGGTTACATGGGGATTGTTTCTTTCTCTAGGAAGGAGACTGGGGTCCAGTGCATTACAAATTTGTCCTCAGATATGCAGTTCAACACTGTGATCATCTTTATGATGGATCTGTCTTGTGAGAGCAGTGAGGGAAATAGCAGAAGACACAGAAAGATGCAAGTTAGCAATGCTGGATAAGCTTGGGAATAAGCAATTAACATGGATACCGGGGAAAAGATACCATAGATCAGGGATAGGAGAGAGGATTTTCTTTTCTTTTTTCTTGTTTTTGTTTTTATTTTATTTTATGTCTGAGTGTTTTTCTTTCATGTATGTGTGTGTCCACTATTTGCATGCTTGGTGACCACAGAGGTCAGAAGAGGGCATCAGATCCTCGGGAACTGGAGTTGCAGATGGTTGCAAGCCACCATGTGGGTGCTGGGAATTCAACCTAGAGCCTCTGCAAGAGCAGCAAGCGCTCTCAGCCCTCAAGCCGTCTCTTCAGCCTCTGTTTCCACATTCTTAAGTACCTCACAACTGGGAAGGCGTCCCACCAGAAGCTTCAGAACTGATCCACATTCAATCCATGTAAGATGGCACACTCAGTGGTCTTCACATAAATGAAATATGTTGTATCTACTATAACTGCCTTGGCTCTGTGGAAGACTCTTCCCTAGATCCTCCCTACCCTAACCCACATATACATCAGACCTCCAGTTATCATTTTCGAAAGGTATTTCTAAAAAGCAGATGATATGTCTTATGAGTCTATTTTGAACTCTGATTTAACAGAGTTCACTTTTTTGAGTAACAAGCTCCACCTTGGAAGAAAGCCGTGTCCGTTTCAGGCACACGAATGCCATGATGAAGCAGTGCTGTGTGGGTGGCTCTTACCACCAGGTCTCACCACTAGCGTGTCCTCAGAAAAGCCTTGCAAGCATCGTCAACTCAAAGAAATGTTCTCTGCCGAGTGTGCCTTGAGTTCTCCAAACCTGCTCCTAATAACAGGGAGTTATGTGATGATTTTTAAAATTAAACTCTGTGAGTTATCTAGACATGGCTATGGGAGCTAGCCCTAGGGATGGAAGTGTTCTGGTCGTGGACAGTCAGTGAGCAAGAAGTGTCCTGTTCCTAAGCACTATTCCAGAAGAAAGTGTTTGCGCTGTAAGAGGAGGCGACTCATGCACATACAAGGCCACCAAATTGCTTTAGGTCAGCTTCTTTCCTGGGTCCCTACAGAAGAAATGAATGAATAATGAGATCCCAAATGTGGTTGGCCCTTTGGTGGATTCTTCTTTGTTAGCCCCGCCCTCTTTGCTTGCTGGTCTCCATTCTGCTTCAATCCTACTCAGCTACAATCTCAGCCTAAAAACAATTCTCTGACAAGTGTGCAGGACAGTCATAAACATTTGCCCCTGGGACACCTGCTTCTCGTCCCCACATCTAAGATAATGCCAGACCAGGCCCCTGCCCCTGCTTCTCTTACCCACCACTTTCTTTAACGTGCAAGCCAAACAAATATGTTCAAGTTGAGCGCATTATAACTCACACTGCAGCTTGTCACTGAAGGGGAGCTCTTTCCTGAGATGCTTCTAGACTTATTCCTCTCTTCCACTGTTTTCACTGATACTTGATGCCACTGAGGTCAAAGTGCTAGACCTCTGTGTAGTCACGGTATGCCTGGATGCCTGTGCCCTTCCTGCCACTCTAGAGTAACTACCCCCGTGTGCCTCACCACTCTCCCTATGGTCGTTGCTGAGCCAGCCACTATCGTGACTTCCGTGCCAGGCCTGGCATAGTCTACAACTGGATATTCATCAAACCGTCTGTTGCTCCACATCCGTCTATTAAGGAAATGTTAAATGCATTTCTCAGATGCACTGTGTTATGCTGGGCACATTGAGGTCAACAGAAGGGAATTTATTGCTTGATCCATACTAACACCAAATTAACAACCTCAGTATTGATTAGCATTAAGAACAATGTCCTTGTCTCCTTTTAGAAAGAATGAAAATATGTGTACACACACACACACACCACACCTTACTGAGTTTACTGCTCAGGTTTTCGCTACTATATTCATAGAGTTGTCATAGATTTTGAGTAACTACTAACTCTCTTCCAGCATCCACCTGCCCCTTCTTTCTTGTTAGTAATAGAACCATTTCTCTTTAAACTTCAGCAGCGCTCTCAGCCCCAGGTAGGTCCTATATTTCCCAACTTGCAGTAAAGTAAATGTGATGGCTGTTCCTGGTTGTCAACTTGATTGCATCTGGAATTAACTAAAACCTCAAAATTAGAGGGGTATAACTGTGAGGGATTTGTGCTTAGTTTGAATGGAAAGATCTATTTCTAACACAACTCTTTGAGGTGGAAAGACACGCCTTTAATCTAGGGTTTTTGAGGTGGAAAGACCCATCTCTAACCTGGGCCATGCCTTCTGCTAGAAACTTGTATAAGGACATGGAAGAAGGAAGGTTTTGCTGCTTACTGGCTTACTCAGCCTTCTTATAGAATCCAGAACTTCCAGCCCAGGGATGGGGCCACCTACAATGTGCTAGGGTCCTCCCCTATCGATTACTGATTACCCAAATCAGTCACTAAAATACCCTACAGGCTTGCCTACAGCCTGATTTTATGGAGACAACTTTTTTTTTTAATTCTTCTCTCATACAATATATCTCAATTGAAGTCCCCCCTCCTGCGCTCCTCCCAACCTCGCCACCCCCACCTCTCTCCTCTCCTTCACATCCACTCCTCCTCTGTTTCTCTTCAGAAAAGAGCAGGCCTCCCAGAGATATCAACCCAACACAGTATAACTGGTTGCAATAAGACTAGGCAAAAACCCTCATATCAGAATTGGGTGAGGCAACCCAGTAGGAGGAAAATGGTCCCAAGATCAGGCAAAAGAGTCAGATACACTCCTCACCCCACTGTTAGGAGTCCCACAAAACCACCAAGCTAAGCAACCATAATACATATGCAGAGGACCTAGCACAGACCCATGCAGGCTCTGTGCTTGCCACGTCAGTCTCTGTGAGTCCCTATGAGCTCTGCGTATTTGATTCTGTGGGCCGTGTTTTCCTGGTGTTCTCTAACTCTCTGACTCTTGCAATTCTTCTTCCCCTCTTCTGCAGGGTTCCCCAGGCTCCAAGGGGAGGAACCCAGTAGAGATCTCTATTTTGGGCTCTCTCTGCCTAATGTTTGGTCATGGATCTCTGTTATGAGATATTTGTACACTGTGAAGATGTATTTTCTGTGATTGGTGTAATAAAGAGCTGAATGGCCAATGACTAGACAAGAAGAGGTCAGTGGGACTTCTGGGGACAGAGAGGCCTCTGAGAAGAAGAAAGGTAGAGACACCAGGAGACAAGGAAGAAGCGGGATGGGTGGCACATGGCAGACCATAGATTAATAGAAATGGGTTAATTTAAGTTGTAAGAGCTAGTTAAAAACAAGTCTAAGCTAAAGCTAAGCTTTAATAATTAACAGTAAGTCTCTGTGTCATTATTTGAAAGTTGACTGGTGGGACAGTAAACAACTCATTACAGGTCACTACATCTGCTCCAATCAGCTGCCGGTGGAAACCTCTGTGATGATGATGGGGCTAGGCACTGACCTGTGAGTATAGCAGAATAGCATAGGAATAACATTTTATTGATTTCTTTTTTTTTTTGTCTATCCTAAGTCTCTGGGCTATCCAGGTTCTGGTTCCTGGTCATCCAGACAGTGAATGTCAAGCATAAGCTCCCTTACATGGCAGTGGGCCTCGAATTAGACCAGTCACTGGTTGGCTATTCCTACAAGTCCTGCCTCGAATTAGACCAGTCACTGGTTGGCTATTCCTACAAGTCCTGCCTCGAATTAGACCAGTCACTGGTTAGCTATTCCTACAAGTCCTGCCTCGAATTAGACCAGTCACTGGTTGGCTATTCCTACAAGTCCTGCCTCGAATTAGACCAGTCACTGGTTGGCTATTCCTACAAGTCCTGCCTGCGGCATTTTCTTAATTGAGGTTCCCTCCTCTCAGATGACTTTCGTCTGTGTCAAGTTGACATAAAACTATCAAACACAATGAACTTGTTCTAGCCGATAGCCAAGAAGTTGAGAGGTGACGAGCAACTTCTGAGTCTAACTCTTTTTAAAGGAAGCTGCTTTTCTTTGCCTCACTTCCTAGAGCAACACATTTGACTCACTGATGGAAAGCAGAAAGGAATGATGGGAAGAGTTAACCCTGCAACTGGATGCCTGGACTCAGTAAGCAAGCCCTGCTGCCTCTCTTAACTGTCTGCCTGGCTTACCTACCACACTTACCCTAATATATGATTAATAACCTTTGTCACACTTAAGCAGCTTCCTCTTGGGCTCTCTGTGTTACAAGCGCTTGGCCATAGCCATACTAGTTTCTTGCCTAATGGCCCCTCTATGGCTTGTTCTGTTTAGCCTTGTGCAGGTAACATTAGTTGTGCTAAGGCAGAGGTTCAGCAGCTGCCATCCCCATGCCAGATGTGCCAAGGTCTCCTAGGCACTTACATGTTAACTATTCAAATATGGTCTCCACCTAAAAGCTACTGAATGAAAAACTGGCAATGAAGCTTAGCTATGAGTTTTTAACTCGAGGTGAAATAGAGATATAGACATTTAAGAACCAGTGTGCTGAGGATGAGCCCCCCCCCCAAGAATTAATAAAAGCCAGTCAGTCTCTATCTTCAACATGTTTACATTGGTGAGAGTTAATCAGTCATAAAAACACTTGTTATCTTGACGCTCTGCTATTTCCTGTCTTTTCCTTTTTAAAGAATCAGATTCACTCAGAACATCTTATCTTAGATTGTTTTTGTTTATAGATGTGATCACAGAAAATTTTAAAACCCAAGGTCATTTGAGTGTATGCAAATCATAAAAGGAGAAATAATTGGTTACAGTTGTAGATAAAGTAAACAGACCCTTGACTCCCAAATACTGGAATTAATAAAGAGTTCCTAAAGCCAAGAGAGACAAGTAAGAAGAGGTAGTTATTCACACAGTGGGTAGTAAAATTACAGTTCTTATTAGCCGGTTAAGGGTTATATGGTCTAGAAATCAAAACAGTTGAGCATGGATTACATTTATGGGCGAGAAAGTCATAAAATTATATTAAGCACAAGTTAGGAATGTTCACATTATTTCTGAACGTGGCTGACAGGAACATCACAGAAGGAAAGTTTTCTAACATTCAGTGCTCAGAACGCTAGACCAGGCTAGATTAATGTGGTGCAGGAGATGCCCCGGAAAGTAGACTGAGAGCAAAGACGCCTGCGCTTAGCATGTCTCATGTAAAATCTCTTCGCATTTTAGATAGGATGGAGGATTTAATGGAAAAGATACAACAGATGAAATTCATGAAAGAATTGTGTTTTGAGAATAAAGCTAGTATGTCATTATTCTCATTAGCAAGAGACAACTAGATGATTGAAATCATTAGGTGACTCTGCTTTGATTTCCATAGCTGTTCCCCCAAAAGCTTAGGTTGGTCCCAGTTGTTGTGACAACTACGTAAGAGGTAAAGTCTGGTGACCTCAGACCCTTCCTCTCTCTCTGCTTTTGTGTCCCAGCCATGAGGTAACAGTTTTTCTCCGTATTTCTACCATGATGAGGTGACTTGCCACAGACCCAATGCTGATGGGTCCAACTGACCAAGGGCTGAAATTGGCAAAGCCAAGAGCCAAAGTAAATCTTCCCTCCTTATTCATTGATTACATCAGATGTTTTTACAGTAACAGAAAACCAACAAACTCAACACCTAATAAAATGCTGTTATTAGGGGCTGGAAAGATGGCTCAGCAGGCAAGAGCACTGGCTGCTCTTCCAGAGGTCCTAAGTTCCATTCCCATCAACCACACTGTGGTTCACAACCATCTATAATGGGATCTGATGCCCTCTTCAGGTAAATATGTAGAGCACTCATACATAAACGATAAATAAATAAATAAATTTTTAAGTGTTGTTGTTAGCCAGGCAGTGGTGGTGCACGCCATTAATCCTAGCACTCAGGAGGTAGAGGCAGGAGGATCTCTGTGAATTGGAGGCTAGTCAGGTCTACAAAGCAAGTTTCAAGACAACCAGGATTGTTACACAGAGAAACCCTGACTCAAAAAAACAAATATAAAAATAAGTGCTGCTATCAGTATACAGAACAAAATTATTTTCTATCTTTAGCATGAGAACTTTACACTTTGGAGAGAGTAACATAGAGAAGAACTGTTAAGGGAAGAAGGGCTGGAGAGATGGCTCAGTGCATAAAGGAATGTTCTGTGCATCAGAAACCGGGCAAGCATGGGGCATTCCTTGAATTTAAGTTGTGATGGTGATGAGGTGGCTGATAGCATTGCCCAGCTTCCTTCCAAACTACGCACATGCTTCATTCTCTCACCCACTGTCAGGAACTCAAAACTCACTTTGCACATCTGCCATTTGCTGGAATAAATCATTTTAGTCCTGACTTTATGTTTTTCAACATCTTGCAGGGTCGTTAAACTCCTTGCTGTCCATTCTGGTAAAATAGTGCTGTTGTCTCCTCCCTCTACTTCTTTTTCTTTTCAAGAACTTAATCTAGAAACTGCCTTTGGTATGTAAAATAAATGAAAAAAAAATTAATTGAAATAAAGAACAAAAAAGAACATCTAAGTTCTTTCCAAAAATATTGTTAGTTACAATCTCTATTCCAAATAGTTTGGAATCAAAAGTATTCCACAGTCTGGAGGCAAGTGAGATTTTTATTACGTTTTTATGAAGAGTAAATTGAACTTGGGGGGCAGACTAAAGAGTGACTCCTCTATAAGGCTCTACCATGCCCTCCTGCTGCACCCCAACAAGCACTCATGTTACAGGAATTACATCTCTGATCTGCTTCCATTTACTGCCCAGCACCATCATGCCCTGGGCACTACCAGGCGCATTAACTCCTTCCTGAGCCTCAAAACCAACCACAGGAGGCCTCGTATGGCTTCCAGAGATCTCTGTCTTTCTTCTCATAACTTTCAAATATGTTCCTGATATTTTATTTTTTGCTTTCGTTTGATACATGAGAATCATTATCCCCTTCTTTTGATAATCTTTCCCTGATTGCTATGTTGCCCTGTTTATTGCAGTTTAAGTTTGCACTGCATGTTACTATTCTTTTTGCCTCTTTTGTATGTACTTATTTTTAAGCACCTATGGGCATAAATTATTGCAAAAAGAAAAAGAGTTGGTTTCTTTTTATTGTTGCCTTGTTTGTCAGATCATTTCAGTTTGAAGCACCAACACTGCACATAGGATTGGTGCACAAGTGAGGGTTATTGACTGAAAATAACCCTGACTGGAGAGAGGTTAGAGGTTGCCAGCTCAAATGGTTTCAGGGGGCAGAGAAGTGTGCAAACGTATTACATCATTTTACAAATGTTTATTCAGTGCCTGCTATGTATGCTGGCCACTATATAGGCACTGGCTGTACAGCAATGAGAAAAAAAAAGACAAAAAACTTTCCCTTGCACTGAGACTGTTTGGGGGTGATTGGCCCTCTGAAAAGATAATTACAATTAAAATGAGTTTGCTGTGTTGGGCCTGCAGAGAGGGCTGAGTGATTAAGAGCCCTGGTGCTCTACTAGGGGACCTGGATTTTATTCCCAGAACCCACATGGCAGCTAACAAACCCATTTATAACTCCAGTTCCAGGGGATCCAATACCCTCTTCTGGCCTCCAAGGGCACCAGACACACACCTGGTGCACAAACATAAATGCAAGCAAAATACCCATACACACAAAATTATATATATGTATATATTTTTTAAAAGTATATATATATATATATATTGTTTTAAAAGCCTTAAAACTGAGTCTGTTAGAGTGTACTGCAACCCATTAAACTGGTATCTTTCTTCATAAGAAATAAAATAGGATGCTCAGAGAGTCACTAGGAGTGTGCACATGGAAAAAGGAACATGAGAAGACAGGCAGAAGTCATCCTCAGAAAAAGTCAGACCTGCCTATACCTTAACCTCAGACTTCTAGCCTCCACAACTGTGAAGCAATGTTAGTCAAAGCACCCAACCTGTAATATTCTGTTGTGGCAGCCCTGGCAAACTAGTGACTGCAAATATAGTGACTCCAGCCATACTCTCCTCTACCTATAGATCCGTGTCTCGTTCAGCCATCATCAGCTTTCTCCTGCAGTGGATGGAAACAAACATAGAGGCCCACAAATGGCCAAGATGCAGAGTGAGAAACTTTGGAACACATCATCTTAAGTGGAATGTCTCCATCAGATTCCTCCCTTCGGGGCTTTGGGAACTCTGCAGAAGAGAAGGGAGAAAGATTGTAAGAACCAGAGGGGAGGGAAGATACCAAGGGAACAAAGCCTTCTAGACACAACAGGACTGGCACACACATGAACTCACAGAGACTGTGACAGCGTGCACAGAGCCTGCATATATCTAAGCAAGAAAATGGACACAAAGGCCCATCCCTGACCTAGAAGCTATTTCCAACTGATAAACGCTAGCAAAGGAAAACAGTGTAGATGGGCTTTCCTTTGGGCCAACAGCTCACAAAAATGACACAGAGGCATACTATGAATTATGAAAGCTTGGCCCATAGCTTAGGCTTGTCCCCTAGCTCTTTTAACTTAAATTAACCCATTTATATTAATCTACATTTTGCCTCTTAGCTTTTTACCTCTCTTCCATCTTTTACCTTCTGGTTCCTCTCCATGTCCTTGGGAGTCTCTGTCTCACCTCAATTCTACCCCTCTGCCCACAAGTACCACCTAACCTCTTCCTTCCTAGATTTTGACCATTCAACTCTTTATTAAGCCAATCAGAAGGTCCCTTGGCAAAGATACATCTTCACAGTGCACAAAAAGATTATTTCACACACCTTAGTTTTCTTCAAAGAGTCTCACTAGATATACAAACCATGCCCAGCAGTAGATGAACTCAATAGTATTTTTAAGAGGTTGTTTTGCCTTGTTATGCTTTTAACTTCTCAGATCTTTTGCTCATATATTATGCTGTGCAATTTCATGTTTTTGTGGGATTTCTGTGTTTGAAAATGTGTGTTTCTTGTGCTTTTTCTTTGACTCCTTTTTCTGTTTGTTTTTATTTTTAGATACCTGTTTGTTTTCTAATGAGAGAGAGAGAAAAAGAAAGGGTATGGATTTGGGTGGGAGGGGAGGCGGGAAGAATCTGGAAGGAGTTGGAAGAAGGAAAACTATAATTAGAGTGTACTGTATGGGGGGAAACTATTTTTTATTTTTTAAAATAAATATATATATATGCAAAAATTATTTTTAAATGTATGCAGAAGGCTAAATGGGGTGAAGAAGACAGCAGTGTACGATCTGGGAGAAAACCCAGCCAGCCAGAGGAGTAACAAATGCAAAGGCCTTGAAACAGAAGCATGCGTGACTCAAGAGAAGGAAGAAAGCTGCTGTGGGAGAAGAGGGCAAAAGAGAAGGAGTGGGATGGGAGATGAGGTCAGAGGGGAAAAGGAGTGAGGCCATTGGAGGGATGTCCGGATTTGTGGTATAACATATGGAGTTGAGAAGCTGTGGCTGACTAAAGTTATAAGAAGTTCATGGTGGCCACTGTGTTGGGAAATAGACTGTAGGGGTCAAAGATGGAAGCAGGGAGATCAGATATGCTATTTTTTTTATTTTAATCATCAGTGCAAGAATGAAGTGGTCAATAAGATGTCAGATTTTCAAAAATTTTTTAAGGTAGCACAGAAAGGATTTGCTGATGCTTTGGTTGTGGTATGAGAGAAAGAGAACTTGTGCTAACTTAAAGAGTTTTGGCTTGAGCTCAGATGGAACTGCCAGTTGTTGAGGTAGGAGGAGATTACAAGAGGAATATATCTAGAAGGAATGAGAGTCCAAGTTGTGCTATTTGGAGATGTTGAGTAGATGATTGAATGTTTGAAGTCAGAAATCAGGGCGTGATCCCTGCTAGAGACAGTAATTTGTAAGTCATTAATAGCATTTAAGCCTGGGAATGTTAATGAAAGCCCAAGTGGATGAGTGGACAGAGAAAAAGGAAGCCAAAGGACTAATTATAGTTAGAAGTATAGGGAATCAGAAAGAATGCAGAAAATATGCAGGGAAAATCGAACTGCTGTGGTATAAGGAAAGTGGGGGGAGATTGTTACCCCCCCAAAAAATTTATGCCCTGGCAATGCTGAAGCATGCATGGTGGTTCTATTGAACTCGTCCATATTGTGTTTCATGGTCTTAGTTGATGAGGACGACTGTTGTTACCTCAAAAGCCAAGTGGGAAACTTTCAGGCAGAACACTAGTCTATGTCCAGTAAATGGGGAGGATCAGTAGATTCAGTGCTGTGGGGGATCACTAGAGACCTTGATCAGAATAGTTTGGGTAAATGGTGACATCCAATTTCTACCAACTGGGAACTGAGTATTCAAACATATGAGCCCATGGGGCCATTTGTTCAAACCGCCACAATGAAATCAAGACTGTAGGCAAAAATGTTTGCTCATGACAAAGTTTGATTGTGGCCAGAAAAAAAAAATCTTTGGTATAGTAAAGGAAACACTATTTCTAGAGAAAAGAATGAATGCACCCATATTAACAAGGAAAGGGGAAAACTACTGAGTAAGTGAGGATTAAGATTCTCTTCCTTAGGAGGCTAACAGTCCCTGCAGTCATTTTCTCCAAAGGAGGCTTTTCCAAAGATGTCCTGAAGAGTCATCAGAATAAGATGCAGAATCTGAGGATAATGCCTTTGAGGGGTAGTTCTCCTATGAATATGCAAATGTGCACATGTGTGCATGCGCCCCACCACTTTACAGTTAGATTTTAATCCTTAAAATGTCTTCCCCTCAGGCCCCCGATGGCTTTGCAGCTGAGAGCACTCCCTGCTGCTGCAGAAGTCAAGGGTTCTGTTTCTAGCACCCACATGGTGGCTAACTCCAGCTTTAGGGGTCTGATGTCCTCTTCTCGTCCCCGCAGATGCACACACTGCACAGCTGTGCATGCAGGCAAAACACCTCTACCCGTGAAATAAATTTTTTTTAAAGTCTTTAATTCTTTTCTGAACTGGCCAAAGGAAATAACACTGTCTGGCTGGGAGCTGCCCTTCACCGTGATGTGATAACCAAGCCTGTGATCGAGGCAGAGATGAAGTCTGGTTTGTCAGGTTTAGGATTAAACCCAGCATTCTCTGCCTTCCAGTTTAGCCAGTATTCGAGATGACTACCTCGGCTTGCTTTTTCATGCTAAGTCAGACATGTACTGGAGAATCAAAGACTAAGCTGTTCTTTGCAAAGCAAGCCAACAGCTTAACTGTTTGCATATTGTACTTTATTTACATGTACGTGTGGGGTGCTAATGGCGTGGCAATTCCAGAAAGCCATTGCTAGATCTGAAGTGCCTATTTACTATGAGAGAGAATTCCAATGAACAATAAAGGGGGTTAGAAAGCTCCCAGGAAGTACGTCTATTTTATTTACTTCAGCCTATCACAGGCTTAGCAACCTGTGATGTCATGGCTCCTAAGAGGAAATCCACTGACTGGCCTACCTTTGTCAAGACATCATATGCGAGTATAGGAGTGGCTAGTCTCCAGAGTTCTCTGGCCAAATAGCCTGAAGTCCAAACAAATATTCAAGTGATAGAACCTTGGTCGTAACCTGGTCGCTAGCCCACCCAGCCTCCCTAAGCCAACCAGCCATTTCTGTATACACTGTAGCTGTGCTAGAGACAATACAGAAGTCATTGTCACTTCACCTCATCTTCTTCTCTACGGCTTTATACTCTAATGCCGGAAGACGGAGGAAAGTGTAATTCTGAAGATAATTTGTGTAGGAAATGCTTTAATTAAACTGAAGGGGTTTGAATAGAATTTCTTTAGCCTTGGACCACGGTTACCCATCTCCTAGAATACCTTACATTCCAAGAGGATGCCTGCTCATTAAATTTCATGTAATACATTCCATTTTAAACTGAGTCTTATCTTAACCATTCTCCAACATGACCAGTTACCCAATAATATATAAGATGTTGTTTATAATGAAAGTATTAACAGTGGGTCTCTGATCTCTATGGCACAATTTAGTGGGGAAGACAGAATGTTAACCCTTCAAATGTAATCAGCTTCCCACTACCCAGCCTAAGTAGTCTTCCTTTGAAAAACATATTATCTCAAGAACTGTATCATAGAAGGATTTTTTAAAAAAAAACTGAATTGAATTAAACGTCCAGTTCTTTGGGAGCTCCTTTACCTTGCTCTTCCTCCTAATTCTACAAGCAAATATTTACTGAGTGTCACCTGTGATGGGCAGAACACTGTGTGTATCATGGAGAAAACCAAACTAAATATGGCGAGCTACCCAGGATGTTAAAACTGATCAGTAACTTTCACACCCCACTCTTGAGGGGGAAAAAAAATCCCTCATACGTTTTTATGTGGAACATTCCAAACTAAAGCATTTTAAAAAGTATCTATCAACTTTCCTTTCCCCTTCGTGATGTGTCTTTAATACTATTATTAAAGTACTGAAGGTACCCTGTTGGGGTGCAGTACAAAAGCCTCAAGTCTGTAGTGCCCTGGGAGCCTGAGGGCTCTCCAAGCTCTGGGCTCCCTGCGCCCCTCAGCTGGTCTTCAGCAGCGATGATGACAGAAAAGAAAATGAATGCAGTCCCTTCATCTTCCTTCTTTTTCTACGGCATGAAGCTAGGGGCCCATAGAGGATCTAATATCAAAAGGAAGAGGGCAATACCACTACATTGAGAGGAAAAAAAATAATTACCAAATTTCCTGAATAGTAAACAGCTTTTTTAAAAAAGCAGAAGAAAAGCTCAGGCCTTTGATAAGTAGGCCCCCAGTTTGCTTGTGGATGCCTTAAGGATTGTATCATCAGGCCGACTCCAGAAGGCCGTACTATTGTTTCAAAAAAGAGGAAACTAGGAGGAAGATGGGGAGAAAGTAGATAGGTCAGGGAATGCTGCCTTTTGGGGATGAGTTTCATTTTGAAAGTGCAGTTTAAAAGGCTAACGGTAATAAAGCTGAAAGACAAATTGAACGAATACTCTTGAGTCTTCCGACAGCAGATTTCTCGGAGCCGGTCCCACTTTTCTTGAGGAATTAACGAAAACAAGTAGATTCAATAATTATTCTGCCACAGATGACATTAGCTCCAAAGCAACCCAAAGTAGCCCGGAGATGTCATTCTGAAAATAATCACTTGGGGGCAGTCTTGTGACTGTTAAATTTCCTGTGTCACTACGCTAGATTTTACTACTCTTTCTCCTCCTTGTAATCGGCTTCTTTATCTGAGGTTGTCAATGGAAGGGGGAGAGGAGGCAAAGGGAAAGGCGGCTTAGGAAGAATGCTCAGAAGGGCGGAACAGTCACTACAGTTTAACTTTGGGTCTTGGTAACGGAAGAGTACGGACACCGCGGTGGGTAAGAGGTCCGGGTTGTACCTGCGTCACTGTGCACACGTGCTGCAGGGCCAAATCTGTGACTCTCATTAACTCAAAGAAGCTAGTTAGCGAAGGGATGAGCAGAGTGTGGACCCTAGGAAGTCGCTCACTAACTCACTCAAGTCTAAACAGCGGCCACAGAGGGTTTCCCGGTGCAAATCTGAGCATCCTGGCCTCCCTAGCATTCCTGATCTGTCGCAGGTTCAACAGCTTGCCCAAGGCCTGCCTCTGCTCCTGGCAGAACCAGGCGGCCAGTGGCGGTGGTGTGAGGAACTCTGTGATGAAGATGACTCCGGCTCTTAGATTACACACCTCAAAACAATCCAAGACATTACAGCATCTGTACCTTTCGTTCTGATTTTATTTCACATTCAGAGGAGTTAATGTCCTATATCTTTGTGTACCCGGAGATTAATATACCTATGTGGCCTCTCCCTTACACATGAGTTAGCAGTGCTGGCCCAGAACCCCAAGACCAGAGAGAATTTGCCTGTTTGTATACTTGGGTGTTGGGCCAAGAGCGAAGTAAAACCAGAGAGTCCTGACAGCAAACAGCCAAAACCTCGCTTCCCAAAACGGTGGTGGAGACTGTATTCCAGCGCTGGTGGGTGAGGGAAGAAACCACAGACCTAATTCGCAAAATAGGGTATACCTTCAAAAGTAAGGAAGATGGGAAAGGTTGGGGTGAGAACTTAACTCTGCAGTTGATTTGGCCTCAATCTTCAGCACAGAGGTGTCACTAAGGACACCTCCAGTCCGCCTCCCTGCGAGATCCACTCAGCTTCAACTACATCAGAGCTCCGAGGTCCAAGGAAATCACATGAGCTCACCCTCTGGCCTCCGCGCTGTAAGGTTAGGCCCTTCTAGAAAGGAAAGGGGGATTGTCTGGGGAAAATGTAATAAAAGGGAATAGTTAACGTTCAATGTGATACATTTCCCCCTCCAGAAAACTGAGAAGAATGCAATACCCGAGTAAGATAGAGGAGCCAAGAGACTCAGCCCTTCTTCAGGTACAAACAGCTAAAGGAGAGGACGACTTGGTGCTGGTGCTCACCGCCCGGTCTCTTGGAGAAGCACTGCAGGGGCGAGCACATCCGCACTGCGGAGCGGGTTGCGGCCTCGGGGCCCCTGCCGGCCTTTAAGAATGAGACCCGAAGAAGCATGGGAATTCAGTGGCACGTTAATGGATCAGGCTTCAGGGCCTGGCTAGAAACTCAGCCCCGCAATATTTTTTTTCTCCCCTTTCCTCATCCCACCACCTGAGCTCGGAGCAGATGCAGCCCGCCCGGAACAAAGGCAGTTCATTTCTGTCTGCGTCTGAGTCTCACGGACTCCAAGAGTTGCGCACTCTGCGCTCTAGGCTTCGTTGGGTGCCAACAGAAGGCTAGGCACTTCTGCGAAACCAGCAGTAAGGACCGAGCTGCCTGCCGGCTCTGCACAAGCTTGATTCTGCTGTCGAAGCATCAGGGCATTCCTGATTCCTATCTTGAGACGCTAGGAGTCTAGACTCCACTCCCCACCAAGGTCCAAGGCTCAGACTGCCTACGACCGGCCTCCTTCACTGACCAGCATCTCTTCGCCCTGCTGAAGTCTGGCCAAGAAAAAAAGCTCGCAGTTGGAGCTCTCCCTAAGTGATAGAAGCCTGGTTAAGTAACTTTAATGACCCAACACCGCAAAGGGTATGAGCTCGTCCCACCTCTGTGGGTAGAAACGATCCTAAACTAAGTGGGAACGAGCTGTGCTCAGCAAAAGCAAACCTGCTTGCTTGGCAATAAGGTGAAAGGGATTGCTTTCAGGGCTGGATGGTTTTCTCCAGAATGTATTTCCCTAGCCATACCTGGGTTGAATGAATCATCAGGGGTAGTGTTTAGAAGGTCCACTGAGTCTATGAAAGGAAAGTCTCCCATTAGCATGGCCCACTCCCCACTGCTTTCAAACTTCGGCAAACTGCAAGTTTGGTTCTCGCTAGCAAGAACTAGCAAGGTGTGGTTCTCGCTGTGCTTGAACCACTGGACAAGCTCCAGTGGTATTCGACCTCCACTCTCACCTTTGCCGGACTGGCCACTACCCACGTCCCACTCTCCCAGGGGCAGTGTTTTCCACTGTGATTGTGGCTGGCTACCCCATTGCTTGGTCTGTGTAGTAGAATTCAATGTCACAGCCTAGGAATATGTTTGAACTAGAGGATGCTTACACCAACCCTTGAAGGCTCAATCCTCTAACTCTGCTGGGCAGTCTAAGCAAGCATTTCTTACTGGGGAGAATCAGTTGGGTTTTTCCGTGGAGCCACAAGACAACTAGCTCGTTTGCTTTTCCTGGTTGATGTCTGCCGCTCTGGTTATACAGTGATATAATAAGGCATGTAAAAAACTGGTTTGTTTTTTGTTTTGACCACAGCCGTGGTATTCCAGCATTCTGGAGGTTGAGGCAGGAGGCTGAAGAGCTCAAGCCCAGCCTGAACTATATGGTAAGATCCTGACTCAGAAATTAAAAAAATAAAAATAAAATTAAGGAAGAAAGAATGGAAGACCTGAAAGAAGGAGAAGTGAAATCTAGTGTTCGGTCATGCGATACAAAACTTTAATTAGGAGTAAGTTTAGGAGATCTATACTACAGTGTGGCAACTGTAGTTTTAGCCCTGAAAATTGTTAGGAAATTTTCACCATAAAGTAAGTATATAAGGTATAGCTGTCAAGCCATTTCATGACACATAAGTATTTCATATTATGTACATAAAACCCAGAATATCTCCAATAACTTTTTGAAAGTTAAGTGACATTTTATGTGTATTCGTGGAGTTTCTGGATTTGGGAAACTCTTGTTCAACCCCTTTTCTAGGTTGTGTGAGTGGATTTACAGAGTTGTGTGTGCATTAGTTTGCCCATGTGCCTGTATGCATGGGTGCTGATGAAGTGTGTGGTTGTGGGAATAGCCCTAAATCAATCTTCTTCTCTCTGTTATATGATTTGAAAAGAATTCATTGATTGCTAGATTTATTATTCCCAAGCTCCTTGGCACACCCCTAAAAGATCAGCCTTTAGGAAGGCAAAGCATTCCTTTAAAAAGATTTGTTTAAATGGTTGCTCAGCATCACCCTCACAGGCAGGACCTGAAGTTGGAACCCAAAGGTTGTTTCTTTTCTATTTCCACGACACGGGATGCAAAGTGTGAACTCCCAGGGCATCAACAGTATTCTTACTGTGTTTTACAGTGATCCAAAGTGTGAATATCCTCAAACCTGAGCCCTATAACTGATGGTTTTGAGCTGTGATTCTTAAAAACTTTCAAGAGGCCAGATTGCGATTTGCTTGCCCAATCTGCTCCGCAAACAAAAAATATAGAGGGGAAAGTGTAGTAAAGTGCCCGTCTAGTGGTAGGAACTCAATAATTATTGAATGGAGAAGTTATATGCATACCTACTCTGGCTTTAAAACAACCTTTTAAAAAGACTAATCCTCTGTGTGTGGTGGGGGGTGACATGCACTGGACAGTGACAGTTTGTGGTTTTTATCACTTTTTTTCCTCTTCACTCTTCTACATCTCAGCAAGGAGCTTGAGTCTCTCAACCGGTCTGGAGCCAATAGACTCCCCACCAAAGCCTGTCAACTGTCCAGAAAAACCAAAAGACTTGCTTGGGTCATATTCCCATGTCCCTGCCAGATCTCACTCATGTCTCTACAGAGGCTCCTCAGCTGATTTCATCCTGTACACACCCACCCACATTCTGGTTCACACAGCTCTGTAGGAGGCACACTTTGTGGTCTCACAAAGTCCGCGGATGGGCAGATTGGCTCTGTTTCTTGTGGAGCTCCAGTCTCAGCCAGCGTTTATGCATTGGTTGAAGTTTTCAGGAAAGTCCCCAGCTAGGCCTGCTGCCACCTCGCTGACATACAGATACTCTCTTCGAATCTCTCCAAGACTTTTCTGGAAGGTGCAACAGGAAGGAAGAAAGAAGCAAACATCTGCTCCTTGGGGGCAGAATCCATCTACTGAAGTCAGGAAGACCCAGAGAAACAGTGGCACCCGCCTTCCTTTTCTACCCTCTTCTCCTTTCCCCAGTCTCTTGCTTTCCTAACATCTGGGAAATCGGGAGCCTGCTTTAAAGGGTTTACCTCCAGATCATCTGCCTGCTTTAGCTGCAGCGTGCGTGCTGGGGAACAGAAAAAAAAAAATGCGTTCTTAAAACTCCTCTTAGATCCAGAAGTACGGAGTGAAATGGTGTAGCCTGTGGTAGAATGCTTCAGACTCTGTGACCTGAGGGAGAGCCTCTTTCCCTTCATCAAATGAGATGAGGTAGTGAGTGGTCAGGACCCAACTGGGTCGAGAGAAGGTAGAAGGCGGCCTCTCACTTCCCAGCCCGAAGGTTTACTAGAATGCCAAGCTGTGGTAAGCTTTAAGGAAGCCCTAAAGTGAGCATCTTACTTCCACTTCGTGTTTACCACGTTAACGCCCAGGAAAATGTATTCCAGAATCTGGTAATAGGATTGTCGCAGAGAAGCTCTGCTAATGAGTCCAGGAGCAGGAAAGCTCCGCTGCTGGGCTCCCTGGAGCACCTGCCCCACCCACACCACAGGCTAAGGCCGGGAGGAGCGTCCTGCTCTTGCTTTGCCCTTTGTGAGGAAGGAGAGCGGTGACAACCCAAACCCTAGCGCAGGAGCAGGAACCTCCGCAGGCTGCATCCTGCTGCCTTCTTGAAGTACTCCGGGGGCTACTTTT
The DNA here is from genome assembly GCA_004026605.1 of Ondatra zibethicus. NCBI lineage: Eukaryota > Metazoa > Chordata > Mammalia > Rodentia > Cricetidae > Ondatra > Ondatra zibethicus. The sequence goes on along the minus strand of PVIU01001037.1, from coordinate 167,900 downwards.
CAGAATACCCTTTTAAAAAAACGAAACCAAATCCCAACTCAACAGTGTTGAATCAGCTGTTCCCTCTACCTGGCCCTCCCGATGTGATCTACAGCCCCGATTGCTAACGGTTACCTGGGGACAAATTAAGAAATTGAAAACGCTGAGCTTGAGAAGTCGAATTCCTTACACTATCTGGGGTCGTTAATCACGGAGCAGAACCAGCAAACAGGAAAGGAGTTGTGTAGGTCTGTGTCTGCGCCGTGTGCAGGTGGCAGGACTCAAAGGTAGATAGGCACATGGGCCATACAGACTCGGAAGGACAGTGAGGCCTACAGTTGACAGATTCTAGGAACAAATGAGCTGTCCTGCCGGTCCCAATTTAACAATGAGGAATGTACTCTCAGTCATCAAGAGACTCGAGTGTTCAGCTCCGACTGGGTGGTCACAGAGAATCGGCTCTGTACTCTATGAGTTCCAGAGGAAGGTGGTGCGTTTCTCACCCGAGGCACTGATAAGAATAAAGTTTCAGATTCAGCGAGTCCCGAAGGACCTTAAGAGTGGATTGGGGCTAAGGGTGTGCACATTGTGGGAAGTCTTGTCCTAAGAAAAGCGGGATGTGAAAGATTCAGTGTAAGTGAATGTGTGTGTGTGTGTGTGTGTGTGTGTGTGTTGTGTGTTGTGCAGACAAGGAAGTGGTCTAGAATGGTGGTAGTGGAGTTGTAGGGCTAGTATCCTGAGAACTGAAACCTAGCCGGGAAATCAGGGGCTTGGGATCAGTTGCCTCACCAGGGTCTTCCCTGGTTGACGGGTTAGCCTCAGGCGCCTGTTGCCCCCTTTGATCCCCAGAGTCCAGGCATCCACCTCCTTCCTCCGAAGTCCTTAAAGACAGGAATCCAACTTCCTGACCTCATGTCAGTTATATAATGAGACTATGCTTCTACCTCCATCTGTGTACGCGGACACCAGAGGGCTTCCAGTCACAATCCTCAGAAGTATTGAGCAAAAGACTTGCCTTGGTCATCTCCTCTCAGCAGCCCTATAGCTGTAGGGACAATTTGTTTAGAGACGCTCCAAAGACAATGGAAAGTTCCCGAGTTTTCCTGGACTGTGGTGTTCAGGAGGCGGGGCTGGGACCCGCTGACGGCGGTTTCTCCGGCCCCGTCCCCCCCTCCCCTGTCCCTCAGCCACCGGGCAACAGAAAGAGGCAGGCACCCAGCCTACTCCTGCCCCTCGGCCGGCCGGAGGACCTGTGACTGCCTGGCCCACCACCCCTGCACCTGCCTGGCTGAGGTGAGATGCCCGGCATGGTGAGGGTGATGCTCACCCGCCAGCGCCCAGCTGCTGGGTTGCCAGGGGTCGGTGACCTCCGGTGACGGGCGGGAGAAGGGACTACGGCGGCGGCGGCGGCGGGTGGATGCATCACTGGAGTGGGAAAGCAAGAATATTTAGGTGACCCGGATAAGTCCTAACTTGGACCAATCAACTTAGGACCAGTCAACGAAGTTGTAGAGACTTTGTTTTCCTTATTGAGAATAATAACATGTTGTTCCCTCCCTCTCAATGGGATGACAAGTTTCTTTGGTCTGAGGAAAGATCTAGCGGTTGGTTGAGGAGTTGTGAGATCCTGGACACGAACAAACGATAAGGAGCACTTTCGGTTGTTTTAATCTGCCCTATTTTAGTGGGAGTTGGGGGAAACCCAATTCTGAACTTTCAGACACCAGACGCGGCCACCCAGGAGCCATTCAGATCAAGCGCACTGGGGCTGAGATCGCCCCTCTGGTCTTTCTCGGAAAGGACCCAGCGCTTGAGGAGAAACACGGTCGAGCTGTGCAGCTGTCTTGCCGGCTGGTCCCCCAAGGTTGCAAGGAACTTGGTGGGGATGTAGCTGTCCCAGTGCATCGCAACTGCTCGGAGGCAGGTCTGTCTAAAGCGCGCGCGCGCGCGAAGAACCCTTCTCTTCGCCATTTCTCCTCGGTCCCCAGATAATTTCCCTAGCAAAATCGGAAGGTGACCAACTTCTCCCGGGTTCTCAGCGCGGTTTGCGGCCAGCTTACTCGGTCGCCCAAACTCCCTAGTCCTGCGAAGTGCCTGAGCTTTCAGTGCGGTTTCTAGCGAGGGCGACCCCGCCATCCAGCACTGCCCTGGGCGTGGCATACGGGTTGAGGATGGAAGATAGTGCCCCGGGGTCCCAGGGAAGTCTGGCGGCACCCATCAGTCCCGGGGAGTCAGTCGCCCAGAAGTCTGGGTTATGTGGAAACAAAACACTAGCGAGAGTCCTCGTATCCTCAGCCGGGAACTGACCCGGATGGTCCGAATAGCATGAATCCTAACTTTTTTCTCCCCAGTCTCTGCGGCGGAGCAGTTGGCTCGGGGAAGCTGACCCGAGCCCCCAGACAGCTAGATCTGGTCCGGCTTGGCAACCCCGGGGTTTTCGACTATTTCTGGGAGTATTTGGTTAACTCGATGGTCCCGGATCAGCCAGCCCCCCTTCCTCTCCCTCACCACGCCCCTGTGCCCTCAGTGTTCTGGGGACCTGCAGGAGCCTCCAGGCTTCCGCTCACATTCTTCGAGTGTCCAGAACCAGCGTGGGGAATGACTTCTCTGCTGCGCCGCCCACAATGTTAGAAGGAAAGAGAATTTAAATACTATGGCCCAAACTCGCTGAACGGAACACTTTGAAGTTGGGCAACCGTGACCGCCCCCCTCCCCCCACTCTCCCAGATGCACCAGAAACAGACACTTTGATCCCTCAAAGCAGCAATTTATATTTCTTTAATATAGTTCTGTTAAAAAAGATAATGTAATTCCGCCGGTGCAGAGCCAAGAAGAGCTTCCAGGCCCAGGCCCAAGCCCAGTAGTGAGGGTCTAGAGCACCAGGCGCATCTGGTCACCCGGGTTTGCCTGCCACTCATCCCTCCTTGCCAACGGCTTTTGATTCTCTCTTCAGGAGGGCCGGTGGTGTGATCCACCCCCAAGCCGAAGCCGGAAGCCAGGCTTTATTTGTCTTTGACCACGACCTTCAGGGAGAGAAGGTGTGGAGGGGTGTGGTGAGGAACTTGAGGAAAGGAGAAAACTGCGGATCCTGATCCCGGAGTGAATTGGAAAGAGCTGAGGGACAGCCAGAGAGGAAAACTCTTCTTTTCTTGAGCCGGGCGGTTGGGGGGGGGGAGGAGCGGGAGTTTGGGGGAGGGGAGGGCAAGGGTTAGGGAGGGCCAGCGAGCTCTCATCCAGTTCCGTTGCTGCCGAGAGCTTGCTGAGAATTAGACCTACGTGAAACCTTTTTCTATACTTTGCTTAATAACCCCAAACTGGATTAAAGGTTGGGAAGGGAGGACAGACATGCAAAACAGCAGACACTCCTGCCTTCCTCCCCAACACTTCTCACCACCCACCACCACCCTCTTCAAGCGAAACTCAAGGGCTCTCACATTTTCTGCTAGGCCAAACTAGCAAAACCCGGTTTCATGGCTCCCATTTTCCCGAGACCCTCAGTCGCTCGGTCTTTCTCTCCTTTTCCCTTCCCCACCTTAGCTGTCTCTTTCTTTCTGGTGATGCTGCGGGTCAATGCTTGAAGGAGGAGAGCAGGAGGTCTGCCTTGCCTTCTGTTGGCTCACAGGTGCCTTCTAGGCTGCAGGTCACAGCAGGAGTCTCGCAGCGTTAAGAACCCTAGGTGGAGCACTTCAGGCTTCCTTCTGGTTGCCCCTGCTTTGCTATAGCTGATATTTTGACATTTGTTGCTTTTCACAAAGACTCTTGCAGGACTTCCAGTCCCTCGGGACAGGCAGATTCACCCTAGATTTTTATTGTGCTCAGCTTCTTGGGGGCAATCAGATGGCGGATGAAAACATGTATTTTATGCTAGGTTGGGGGTCATAGCCCTAAATTCATTTATCTTTCTTGCTTTTCCTTTCTTACTTTTCCGTTCTTTATTTCCTTTTTATTTTTCCTATTAAGTTCTTCTGTCCCTTTAACATTCACCTAGCTTTCATTTTCTCAAGTCTTCCTTCGTCCTTAAAGCCCACACAGCTCACCTGCTTCAGGTTGCCTTTGAGGAGGCTCCTAATGGCCCTGCTTATTCACATGCTGCACATGTGAAAAAGCAAAGCTGGGTGTTTTAATGTCCTCTAGAGCCCAGGACAGGCCCTCCCAGGACTCACTTTTTCTTTCTGGGTGGAGGTGGGGAGTGAGGCGGGGGGGGGATACTGGGGAATATGTGGGAGCTGGGTTTACCATGACGCAGTGACACATTCAAATGAAAGCAAATTTGATGGAGACAGACAAACAGAAATTCCAGGCAGTAAGGGAGCAGGTGAAAAGGTAGGGTGGGTGAAACAGCATCTGCAGAGGTGAGGAGATTTTCCTTCAGGAGCAGACAAGAATGCCACAGAATTAAGGGTCAGCACCCAGCTCACCCCTGGGCAGCATTACTTTGCCTTGACAAGAGGTGATATTTTAATCACTTTGAAGAAAACTGATCCTCCAGTGAAACAGGATTTGCAATCAAGGGTGTGTGTGTGTGTGTGTGTGTGTGTGTGTGTGTGTGTGTGTGTGTGTGTGTGTGTGTGTTCTTGCATCTTGCTCTCTTCCTGCCCCTCTAGACAGCACAGGCAGAAGCTGGCTGACACAGAGTCCAGGCTGTCCCAGAAGCTGGCTTCATTTTACTCACATATTCCCCCACCCTTGCTGGAGGCTAGAGGTGGAGGAGGACTAAGCTTTGGAAGGGATGGAAGCTAGAAGCACTTGGATGCTGCAACATGGCTAGTCAATTAGGGAAGTATTACAATCCAGAGGCCAGGGAGAGACTGCAGCATCTTCAAGGATGCTCCTTCCCAAATGGGTTACTTGGCCTTACATGAGCCCCTTTGGCAATCAGACCACTGCCTTTCTCCTGCTTCTTGCTAAACCACCCTTCCTCTCATCATAGTTTTTCTTTGGTGGGGGGTGGGAGGAGACCAACAACAGAAGGTTTTTCTCTCTGGGTCTTCCCTCCCAATCTGATTTCTGAGGCTTTAGATCCTCAAATGTAAGTGATTGGTACTCACATGAGCAACCAGACTTGTTCTTTCTTTCCATTTTAAGTGGATCTAGGTCATAGACAAGACAAAACACACCATGGTTTTCTAGTCCAATCCTGTGTGTCTGTGTCAGGGCCAGGGGCAGAGAGCAAGGTGGGAACTCTGGCAGTACTGAAGGCTCCTCCCGAGGCAGAAGCACCTCTCTGGTGACCATGGAGTTTCAGAGGTAGCTCTCAAACTGCATGAGCACATCTGTCTTCAAGAAGTAGCCCACCTGTCTGCTGGGCGTTGGTTACAGTCGTCCACACTTCTAAGATGGACAGATTCTTCAAGATGAGGTAGATCCCGAGAAGAGAGTTCTTGTTGACTTCTAATTGCCCCTCTCAGCTGCAAGTATAGGTAGCATCCCCCAAAGTTGCTTATTAGTGGGGTTGGGTGGGTGGGAGGCAGGGGACAGATGTTTCTGAGATTGGATCACTAATGGGTTACTGCTTTGGAAATGATGCTTTGCTCAAGCCCAGGCCTGGAGCCCGAGAAGCCAAAAGCAAGCTTTTCCACGTGATCCTACTTGACTGAACCCAACCTGCACCTTGAGTTCCCTTTCTGCAGGAAACCATGGGTACTTGCACAATGATGTCCACTGAGCCTAGCACCTGGCTGCCCCTCCCATTGGGGAAAGATGTGAACTGAGTGCCTGCCTCTTACCCTCATGTTAAAATAGATGCCCTGCTGAAACTGGGAAGGGCTCCAGTGTATATTTATAACTAGGTGGACATTCTTCATCCTCTTCTAAGACAATTCCATTGGTGCTTCCCAATTTCCAGCAACTTTGCCTGGGTCTCTTACAGCCAGGGAGAACCTAGGTGTGCAAACTGCTTAAGGACACATGCAAGAAGAGAGGCTAGGGGTGTATGGGGTTAAGAATTCTGGCTCTGGAGTGACATTACCTGCACTAAAGTCTGTGAGATCCTTGCCAAGTTACATAACTCCTTTTCACCTCACGGTTCCCTCCCCCCCCATGTGTAAAATGTGGCTGGTAATACCGGTTCTTGGCTCGCGGGTGGAGTGAGTTGGTCCATGCTAAGCACTTAGCACAGACCCCAAAAGTCTAAAGCATTAGTTCTTTATGTGATGCAGACCAGAAGAAAGAAATGGAGATAAGGGTGGGTGGTGAAAGCAAGGCTGTGGGGATGCACATGTCTTATCCTTTCTTTGGATGGCTTTTCCTGGAAGCTGTGGTCTATGCATAACATTGCCTTTTCTTGTTTTTGTTTTTTTTTGGGGGGGAGGGGGGTTGCGTAGAACTTTCCAATAGTGAAGAAGCCAGGAGTTCCGATGATAGCAATATGGTTCTGGCCTATGCCAGTGCCACCAATCCTTGCTTCAAACAGTCATCAATCTCCCATTGGGGATTAGGAACATGAATTCACTCCCGTTCCATCTGGAGAAGGTCTTCATCTGTCTGGGTCAGTAGGCGCTCTAGATGAAGTCCTTGGGGAAGAATGGAAATGAAGAGAAAAGCACCTGGTTAGGGATAGACTACCTTCCTCATGCCCGCCCTGTGCCTCAAGTATTTGGCTGTGGGCCAGAGAGCAAAGGCTCATGGGGTGCCACCAGTGAGGGAATGGTTTACCTTTCTTCCAGCAGCAGGCCCACAGTGCAATGATGCCCTCCAAGATACACCCACCTAGGTGTCTCCACTGTGAAAGGCTGTCAGGCTGTTAAAAAAAAAATCTCAACCATCTTGCAGGCTCATTTTTCTGGGTAGATATCCAGACTTTTGGCACTAGTAAGCTAGCCACTTTCTGCATTGTCAAGGATGCTATGAATATCATCTGAGGATGCTGGACTCCTTCCCACCTGCTTTGATTTGGTCTTGGGGCCACAAAGTAGTCCACATATTTGAGGCCAAAAGTCAAAGCTCCCTGTGACTTAGTTCATTCCTTAAGTAGCTCCTGCAACTCCACCTGATTCCAAAAGCCATGTAAGCAGAAGTCCAGTTGTGCTGGTCTCCTTGACCTTGACAGGCAAGATGGCCTGACCACCAGCCCCTCCCCAGCAGTTGTACAGTTATCGACCATGGATAATTCTTGTCCACCCCTGAGTGATAGCTTGTTCTCCACTGGCAGGGGAAGGGGAAAAGTTCTCAGGAACATTATATCAGCCAGTCTTTGTGGGTGATGGTCTCTGGGGGTAGACACTGAAGACATTTTGCTCCTAGATGGCTATTTTATTCATGGCAAATTAATTCTAACCACTTCTGGTGTGTGTCGGGGAGGGAGCATCAGTATATCAGCATGTTAATACCCCAAACTGTTGGTTTACATTTAGCTGTTGGTATTTGAGCTCTGACTGTTGATATTTGAGATTTTAACGCTAGATGCTGTGCCTCTGGCCTGCTTCATTTCTGACCCTCTCACCTTTACCCAAGAAACCTGGGGCACCATCTTTATGTCTCAGATTTGCTGTGGAGTTAGGTCTGCAGAGCCTGATATTTCTTTACCTCTTCATCCAATAGGCTTTTAGATAGTTCACCCTCTTCATATAAACGAACAAACAGGAAAACAAAAACAAAAAAACTAAAGGGAGCTGTTTGACCAAGCACCTGCCAGACTACCAGGAAGGAGACAAAGTCACATTTAGGAGGTAAACCTAGAAGAGCTGGGAGTCCTGGTACCAGAAAGAACCCCCAAAGAATTTTCTACCGTAGTGAGGGGCTCCTGGATTTGGCTTTTCTGGCTCCGGGCCTGCTGGCTCAAGCCAGAATCCCAGGGCATGTGATTGAAAGCAAGCAAAGCTTTGCTGCTCCCAACTGGAACTCCAGTTTCTCCTACTTTTGCTTCCCAGTCCTTAGTGGGGTTCCTGGAGCTTTGCCAAAAGCTAGGGTCTTCCATAGGCAACGGGTGACTCCTACAAAGGAGTGAGCCCCAGAGGCAGAATGCTGGGTCTTCCTTTTGTCAGCTGGCTCTGACCATTTGAACATGAAGATGTCCCTTATAGGTGAAGAAGAAGTGGTTGAAAAACAGCGCACGGATTAAACTTTAGAACAAGGAGAGCTTGTGGTTGAGGTTTGGGTAAAGAGATGTCAAAGGCAGACTGACCTCTGCAGACTCTGAGAGCCTAGGAGGGCGAGGTCAGGGCGCTTTCCAGCACCTCTGCGCAGTGATGTTATGTACTCTAGCAAACTATCAGCTGTGCCTACGTTTAAGTCTAGAAAAGTATATGGGCGGATAAAGGGATGGACACGGTGTAAACAAGGGTTTGTGTGGCGGGACAGTCGCCAGCTTCACATACTGGTTGGGGTGCACACTGCCCCAAATCTGGGACGTAAGTGCCCCCTCACTTTGACTTTGGCTGTGTTCTCCTGTAGACCAGCAACCCTGCCTAGCCTGCCTGGGAATCCTCAAGCAGGTTCCTCCCCATCAGTCAAGAATTTTGCATAAAGTGGAAGTTCCGCTTCCTGCGAAGCCCAAGGAAGGCGCAAACCCGGCTGCAAGGTAGCTCAAACCGAGGAGGGAAGGAGGAGCTGAGCCTGAGGGAACAGGATTTCCTCGCTTCTTGGGCGCGGCCGCAGCGGGCAGGGCCACACAAGGCCCCCTTTGTGGAGGGGCCGAGCTCCAGAGCAGACCCAAGTCGGGGGAACAATAGTGCAATGTTGCGGCCCGCCTGCCCGGCTTGCCGGGCCACACTGCGGCGGAGGCCGAAGGCGAGGAAACCGGGTGGCGCTTTTTTATAGTCACAAATATAAAATCGGGGCTTTCCCCCCTTTCGCTCGCCTCTTGCCCCAACGCCGATAGAAAGCAGATAAATTTATGAAGGGCGAGCTAAGAGAATAATTACGGGGTGAAGGCCGTTAAATTTTATTTCAAGTCCCAAAGGCAAAACCTGCGATTTTATTGCAAACATCTGGAAGGACCGACCGAGAGGTGGGCACGCTGCTGGGTTAAAATAAAAATAGACGATTTTTATTTCGCGAAAACAAAAAAACATCATTAAAGACCTTTTGCCCCCGTGGACTTTTATTTAAAAAAAAAACACCTCTGTGTTATGGGGGGCAGGGGTTCCTCAGGATAGCCAAGGACTTAGGCAGTGTCTTAGCTGTGAACCAAAGCCAGCCCAGGAGGTGCGCGCTACAGGAGAAAGCCCATGCTGCCTTGGGCAGGACTCCTCAAAATTTACTCTTCTTCCTCTGCTGCACCGTAGGGCTCCAGGCCACTTACTTTGTCTTCTAGTTCTCTGGAGCACCAATTTGAAAGCAGACGTGAAAAGAGGTAAACATTGGCTCCAGATTGCCCGAAGATTTGATCTCAGCCAGAATAAAATCTTAGGTCTGCCGACCTTCTGCCCCCTAGGAATAACTTGCTTATTCCTGGCTGCAAATCATTTCGATCTCTGCACTCTGGAGAAGGGACACTGAGGTCCTAGCCTGTTAATCGACCCTCCTAAGGTCATACAGTTTGGGGTGAAGTAGGACTGGGCACCAGGCTTACCTCACCTTAGAGTCTCCGTGATTTTTTTCCCACCCCATAGTCGCCTCATAATATTTTACACCTCCCCTGATGGCCAAGTTCATTACAATCCCCTTGCCCGCACAGAATGTCCTTCCCACGTGTTTAGGGGAAGCCTCACGTGTCCTGCTGGCCAGTTGTTCTTAACTTTGTTTTCAATTACTCCCTCGAAATTCCCTGAAATCAAAGCCGGCTGGTGGGTCACCTCAGCACCGAAGCATTAGAAGCATTAGGCTAGGTGGCAGCGACTTGAAGGTGGTATTTAGTGTGCTGTACCGAGTGGGGGGGGGAGAAATGGAGGATGGGCATGGGGGCTCCAGTTCTGGGAGTGTCTGCTTTTCTTTATGATTCTTATCCTGTTGCTGCCGAACTCTGTTTTACCTGTGAAATTTTGGTTCACTGGGCTGGGCCAGTTTGAGTAGAGCAGTCTCTCTCTGCACTGCCCCTTTCTTCCTGGTGTTTTTTGTCACGACTAGGCCTAGACTTCATGTCCACATATGTCCCTTCTGATGTCCAGTGACTCCAGGGGAATCTCCTCTGACTTTTCAGGGTTTAATACTCTTCCTTCCTTCTCGCACTCAAGCAGGAGCTGGGCTCATCCCTCTGGCTTGATTTTGGGCCTGGAATAGACTTGAGGTGGAATTATAGCCTGTAGAATCTGTTTAAGTCACAAGGTGGAGCCTATAGCTGGGAGGCCTGGAGAATGCCTAGATATCAGCCTCAAAACTGGGGACCTCATACTTATCCATAAAAGTTAAAAGATAAAGAAACTAAGGTAGCTAAAGTAGGTTTTTCAAATCCTTTGAGCAATCAATAGAAGAAAAACACACACCCCATGTTCAAATTAGTTAGACCACACAACTCACTCTCCATGCCTGTTGACTGTCCTGTGTGTACCCAAGCCAAACATACTAAAAAATCACCTTATTCAATTCCCCCCATGTCTCCCATCAACATAGTTTTTTGTACTAAGGAGTGCATACCTCCTAGTGGGGTAGATTAGATTAACTCCGATGGGAGCACAATGTTAAAGCTTTAAAGCCCGTCCCAGTTTATTTGGGGAAACTTCAATTTTCTCCTTGGTCCAAGTCTGCTAGTCTTCATTTTCATGGATTGGTTTTCGTGCAACTGCAGAGTATAAGTGAATATGGGACAGAGTTGTTGCAGCTTGAAGAAGAGGCCAAGTCATTCCTAGAGGCCTCTCCCACACATAAGCCATGCAGTGGGGTACAGCGGCCTATATTGAAGGCACTATTGCTACTTCTGAGGCATTCTGTCTGTGGCCTGCCATATGGGTGGGCTCATGCTGTTAGACCTGCGTTTGGACTGGCTGATGATTAAAGGGTCTTTTAAATTTTTTTTAAAATTGCATTTATATGGGCTCTGTGTGTGTGTGCACATGCACACATGTGTACTCATACATGCTCATGCCATGTTGCACACGTGGAGGTCAGAGGACAACTTTGTAGAAGTTGGGCACTCTCCTTTCATCCTGTGGGTCACAGGAATCAAACACAGGTTGTTGGGCCTGATTAGGCAAGCACCCTAATGACTAAGTTAACTCATCAGCTTAAGGCCTCCTTTTGACCCAAGGTAGTGGGAGGAGCCCAGGACAGGACTAATATGGGTTCACAGAGGGTATCTGCCCTATATGGTATATCCATTTCTCAGGCCAGGCCAGGCCTTTCAAAGAAGGGAAAGAGGCTTTCAAAGAGAGATGGGAGACAATGGAGTGGAGGAAAGAGCTGGGAAAATCTAGAGGGTGACCCATAGCTTTCTCACTATGCCTGATATAGGCTGGCTCCTAGCTGTAGGCACCATGAGGGGTTCTGAGAGGCTTGATCCAGAGCAAGACATAGGCTGCTGGGGAAGGGATTTGCAGGGCTCCTGAGTTACCTTGTCTCTGGTTGCTTTCAGCCATAGTTCCTGCAAGAAATGCTGGTTGGTAAGGGCACCTTGACACTTGCTTCTCAGAATCTGCCGGAACAACCATGGGAGTGTCTGGCTTTCCAGACGTGGTAAATTCTTCTCCTTGCTGCCTGGGGACTTCCAAGTCAGAGAAAAAGACCCCAGGCATGTCCTAGAGCCCAGGACTGGTGGAAACAGTCCCACAGGGCCTTTCGTATTTGCTGTGCCACCAGCTTGCTCTTGGCCAGGCTGGAGCACAAATTGAGGGAAATTCCAAAACTGAACTTTAATCTTAGCTCTCCAAAGACCAGTGCACACTCACCGTGTGGATGTGGATGTTGCTTCCAGCAGCAGAGGCCCTAGTGAGAATGGCAGGATCTAAATTTCCTTGGTCCTTGGGGCAGCCATCATAGTGTGGCCTTTCAGAGGTGACACAGCCTTCCTTCACTTCTTACCACAGTAGCTGGTTCTTTGGAGCTACTCACATGCCCTGCACCCCTCCGCGCTAAGCTTCCAGCCTTTTCCAGCGTCATAGCCTCAGGATAGAATTATTTTGACCAGGTCTTTGGAATGGGGAAATGAGGCTTTTAGGCCTCTGCCCCCGAAATATGAGATTCTTATTTATTTATTTATTTACCCGGCGGGACACTGAGCTTGCTTGGGATAAGTCTGTGCTGGGTACTTTATGCTATTCCCAATCAGGGTAAATAGCCTGTGAACCAGTGGACTGGAAGAATGGTAGGGAACGTTGGATTTTAAGTTCCTTGATTATCCGTGCTGAATGAACTGTCCTGAAAGATTTAAGGGGGCTGGGGTGGGGGGAGTGTGCGCGAAGGGAGATAGTAAGAGGTGAGAGCCAAGTTCTGAAGGTGAGGGGATTTGAAAGAAATTTGAAAGGCTCCTTTTCAGCCATCAATATTCTTAGCTGCTCTCTTCCAATACCCGCTGTGGGTTCTCTGGAATAAGAGCCCGGAATAGGCGAAAGGCAGCTCAGAGCGTGCTGCACTATGGAAGTTATTATTTGTGTGGTGCGGGCCCAGTCCAGCAGGGTAAGCTTGCTCTACCCGAGGTAAGGTCAGCGCCCCAAGCTGGTCTCTCAGGTCTCCGAGGCCCTTCTCCTCCCTTCATTAGGTAGAGGAGGAAGGAGAGTAAAATCTTGAAATATTCACTTAGAAGACTTAGGATGGCAACAGGACTTTTCTGTTTGTTTCGTTTTGCCTTAACTAGACCCGCTTAGAAAACATTGATCGGGAACGGAGCAGTAACCTCTGTGGAGAAATTTGGGTAGATCTCAAAAACCCTGGAGGGCAAGTGAGGTGTGAGGTGGTCAGAAACCTGCCTTTTTTGTTGGAGTGGGGTCAGGTTACCATTTTGTCACAGCACCAACTTTGCAGATTTGCATCTAAATTGATTATGAGTAGCCAGGTCTATTAGACGCAGAGCATTTGGAAGGAAAACGTACGGGTTTGTAATCTGGATTTGTAGTTTGGTCGAGTCTATAAAGGCAAAGATCAGTTTGACTTTCAGCTGTTCCGACTGCCCTCCTCCCCCAGAGAAACCGGTCGGGCACCGGGAAGACAGGGGTTAAAGTTGGCAGGGAAGCAACCCAGGGACGGCCAGCGCTCAGCCTTGGCCCCAGCCTCAGTCTCTCCCTTCTCCTCATTGGCCGGAGCTCTCGAGGTTTCTCTTGTTCCCTTCTTGCCATTGGTTGGGGGCTGGCTTTCCCTCCCTCTGTCTTTTTCTTCCTCCCCCCCTCCCTTCTCCCTCACCCCTCGGACAGGAGCTCACTGCCTACCCCCTGTTCCTCAGGAAGGGAGGAATTCAGGGGGGAAAAAGTTTCCCAGAAGTTTGGATCAGGGGAAGGACGGGAAGACCGAGAGGGGAAGGGGGGAGAGGGAGGAGAAAAAGAAAAAGGGAGGAGAGAATTTAAAAAAAGACAGAAAGAAAGAAAAAGAAAAAAGAAAGAAAGATGAAGTCCAGTCTGCAAGGCTTGTGAGCGCCTACCCGGGTGGGTGGGAAACTGGACTCAGCGCTCATGCAGCGAGCGGGCGGCGTTCCTGGCGCTCGTTCCTAGAATCTGGGGTAGCTGGGGGCACCGGTCTGATCCGGCGGTCGAGGGCGGGGGAGGACACGGAGGGAGGGCGCAGAGCACCCGCGGAGCCGCCGCCCCAGCTTCGGCCGCGGCGCCGCCGCCTCTTCAGGGCCGGCCCGGCAGGCGCTCCGAGCCTGCGGCCGCAGGGCTGCCAGCTCAGTAGAGCGCGGGCGAGAGGGGACCCGGGTGCGGGCGGCTAAAATGAGTGAAAGGAGAAGATCTGCAGTCGCCCTGAGCTCCAGAGCACATGCCTTCTCCGTTGAAGCCCTGATCGGCTCAAATAAAAAGCGGAAGCTGCGAGACTGGGAGGAGAAAGGGCTGGACTTGTCCATGGAGGCGCTGAGTCCCGCAGGCCCACTCGGAGACACAGACGACCCGGCGACCCACGGCCTGGAGCCCCACCCGGGTGAGTGTGTGAGATCGGACAAGGGGAGGCGGGTGGAGAAGGAATACCAAATGATATGCCCGCGTCTGGAGAGAGGCCCGGCCCGCTGACTCCCTGCATCGCTCCGACGTGGGTTTCTTTTTCTTGGCATAAATAACTTGAACCTCCCTAAATTCGCCGGAACCAATTTGGGGGGCTGGCCCGAGTCTTGCATTCTAATAGCCAATTTCAAGCAGGCCTTCTCGCATTCATTCCCTTCTCTTGTAGCAGAGAGCAAGCAGCATTTTGAGGTGCCCACTCTGAAGGGCTAAGGGTCCCTAGGTTCGGAAGAGCGCAGTCAAAGACACTGGAGAAAGAGCCCAATTGATTTGAGACTTGCTTCTGAGAGCTCCCGAGCGCTGGCCTGTGAAGCCCTTACTGTGATCGTGGGAAATGCTCCGTTTTTCTCATTTAGCTTCTCTCCCAACTAAGATTTAGATGGTGGAGAAGAGCTGTATTTCTGCCTCACTGGAGACATATTAGACACTAACTATATCCTGAAACTTAGGTCTTTATTCAGGGCCCTCATTTCTGTATTTGGGTGGGTGAATGTTTCACGTAATTTGTCTTGGATCTACCCATATCATTCACACACAATATACACGTAAGGCGGATGTCAATGTGTGTATTTTAACAAACCCTAGCAGGGGAAAAACAGCTTCATATTTTCTATTAAGTGCCAAGATTTCAACAGTGCAAACCGGCCCGGGGGAACAGCTGTTGTCAGAATCCTGTATGCACGCCGCACACGAACACAACAGTCACAACTTGGTTTAGTGGCTTGAGAGCAAATAATATTTTCAGTCCAGACTTCTAAAACCGTGCAGGAGGTGTTCCTGCGTTACCAGCTAAAATCCAGGAGTAGCAGACCCAGGTCCTATGGCTTGGGGGAGGGGGGTAGAGTAGGGCAACCACCCACACAAGGAGAAGCCAGTAGGCTGGAGAGCTTGGAGATCCTGGCCTAAAAGCTGGCCAAAGCCCGAAGAGGGACAGCTGTCGCTTGCATTTTCTCTTTGGGCACTGACAGTTCAGTTTCCACGCTCCCGAGGCTAATAATAACGCAATTAGCCAGAGACCCGCGGAGACAGAACTTTAGAAATTCTCCGTGTTCTTGCAGCTCGTTACGGAATTTCGGTTTAGTGCTGGGGAGTTATTTTTATTAGTCGATGAAAAGAAAATTAAAAGGAGATTTATTTTGTCCATCCACGACTTCCTCTCTTTGGGAGAGAGGGCAGGTCCACTTGGACCGCTGCGTGGGCAGTATAGGATGGAACGCATGGCTAATGTGCATCCCTTCTTTTGCGAGAGCCCGTTTCTTCTCTGAATTTATCTGTTGTGAGAATTTCACTAAGGCATCGGTACAGTTAGTGGAATATGTTGCAGGCCTTCTGACAACTTTCGATTTGGGAGTCACTTTTATTTTATTTCCCTAATAGTGGAGAAGGTAGAAATTATTCGACTTAGCAAGACTGATGTCTTGTCAAAGGAGCTTTTCTCTGGGGAGAATCTGGGTTGCTGGGAGTGTGTCTAGGGTCTTATGTTCAAAAGGGCCAACATGCGGGGTCAAAAACATGGACTTGGTTTCACAGCTTTCCCCTTCTGCCATCCTTCTCAGCCGGAAGTGAGGGGAGCAAGGAGAGGGGATCTGGAAAAGAGACTGTTCCAGACACAGACGCATGAACGTGGGGAGTCAGTCTCTAGAAGTTTGTTTAGTCCATAGCCCCTGCCTGACAAAGATGCGCTATAGAGCGAACCTTAGCAACACAGTTCAGTTTGTGTGCCGTGTTATTTTATCACTTGTTTGAAAAAGGCAAAGGGTACATCGGAATTCGAAGACAGGGAAATGTTTCTATGGGAAAGGTTTCAGGAGCGGGAATCCAAAACCGAGAGTGCTCAGTAACCCAGCATGGCCTTGGGAAGACAGAGCCCTCAGGTTGAAGCTCTGACAATGGCTTAAAGGCTGTCTTCTTCTCTAGACTTGGAATGAGAAATCACCCTTTAGGAAAAAGGTCCCCTTGATGTGGAGACGTGCTGAGCCCCTAGTGTCATAGCTGCCCACTCTGGACCCAGTTGTAGACATTGTGAGCAGAAATTGGGGGCCTTGTAGTTTTTTTCTCCTCTAGTATAGTACCCTGACCCCTCAAAAGGACACGTTTAGAGACATGTATAGAGGAATTGCTTAGGCCACTGACCTACCCTGTTCAGAGCAGTGTCTTTCTCCTACTGGGTTCCATAATTTGCCTTTTCTGGATTAGGGCGGGAGAGGTTGCTGTTTTGGTTGCTAGTCCTAGGCCAAGGGAGAAAATAAATACAAAATAAAACCAAAACTGCGTCGGGCCTGTGGCCTGATTAAATGCTCACCGGGCCAAAGAAGCCAACTTCGTTGCTCTCACCATCTTCTCTTTGACCGATTCAACTATTTTCGATCAGCCCTACCCGATCTAAAACCATCAGGACCCTCATACAACTTGAACTGGTGAAGTTAAACTGTAAAGCAAACTTTAATTCCGAGAGTCGCCGGCCGTTTGCTTTTTCACAACCTGAGTTTCTCTCCAGGCCTGGACAAAGTTGGCTTTAGTTAGCGCCTGAGCACCCCAAGCCTGAGGCGCCAACCTGTAGCAGCGGGTTGCCTTCTTTCTGCGGGCAACACACTGGTCAAAGGACGCAATATTTATTTCAAAAACTTCCACCAAAGCCTCAAAGTCTCCCAAATCTTTAGGCCTGCGGAGCTTCGGTACAGACTCCTGCCTTAGTCTCCGGTTGGCACTCGCTCCCCCACTCCCTGTCTTTTGGAGAAAACGTCGGACGTAGAGGCCGCCGGCAAGAGGGAGTCTCAAGGCCCTTGCCTCTGGCTAAGCTCAACAGAGGAAACTTTCACCCAGGATCGGCTGAACAGCTGCTGTGGCTGAGGCCTTGAAAATGTATTTCGAGCACTCGGCGGCGCCCTCTGTGCTGGACCCGTCCTGCGCTCAACTGGTCGTCCCCCCCCCCCCACGTCTGGCTTAGACATTTCCCGCCCGAAACTTCTGCAGAGTGCGGCCAAAGCCCGGTCTCCTGCGGAGCGAAATAATTCAAACCTTCTGGGAAGGAATTTCCCCCTTTTCAGCCTGTAGGCCGAAGGCCTTGCGGCCAGCCCGGGTTCTACGGGCCTAGGGAGGTGGCATCCCTTGCGGGTGGGCAGGTACAGGCAGGTACAGGCGGATAGACACTCCGCACAGTCGTGGATGAGCAGAATTTCTTAACATTTTCGTTTGCACCTACATGCGCAAACCCCTGGTGAAACGAGTCAGGGGAAAAGCCCAAGCAGGAACCTCCGCTGCCCTAGAGCAAGCACTTCGTTCCTAGTTTCCTCTGAGTTACCGCTGAGACTAACTGGTCACATTAATTAATCTGCCAGTGTATTGTTCGTTTGCTCAGAGCAAAACGGGGATTTCAATCCTGACGTTACCCACCCCAGTCCCAATAGGGAAATGGGGTGAAAGGGAGGAAGTGACTCTGCACTGACGTTTAAGAAACGGATACAGAGGGATGAGTTGGATGTCAGCGCAAAGAATATTAATGTCTAGCATCAGCCAAGACCCAAGATGGGTTCAGATGCCCGGGGTAAGGTGTGCTGAACCCTATGCAGATGTTGAGGGTCGGCCTGGGTTAGAGGCCTGCCCACAGGACTGTAACTTCTCCGTGCTGCCCCCGACACACAAGCGGGCATCCAGGGTGCGCCGGCACCAGACAAGGAATTAAGTGGGCCTCGGAAGTTTGCCGTCCATACGGCCTTCCTCAGAGGCTACCCCCTTTGGTAAGTGATCTTTTGTGAAGAAGCAAAGGAGGAGGTAAGAAGCGAATTTGTCATTGATTGGAGATTGTTCACTGGAGAATGAAGGCCAAGAGTGCGTTTTCGAACCTGGGTCAGACACTGACTACGGTCTGTGGATGCGCGGGGCTCGGACAGCGCGTCTCATTATTAACTCCTATGCAATAGGAATTGGTTTTGCAGACGCTATGTAAAATCCCAGGGGTGGGAGAAGCCATGGGGGTGGCGGTTTGGGAAGAAAGTAATCCTAACTCAGTCGGTCTCAAAGAAATAACAACAGTAAATAGCTAGACTGCTGCAGAGAGGCCAGGGAATGGGGAAATTTAGATGGCCACAGTTTCCTGTGACTGGCAGTCCAGTGAACCTTGCTGCGGCTAATTCCTTAGCAGTTAGCCCCACCGAGTCTGTAGTCCACTAACTAGGCTCAGGACTGCATAGCACATTCACTGTGGCACCACGGGGTTTGGAGGGCTCATTCAAACACCTCTAGCCCACAGTCCGCAGGACACCTCAGACTACCCCCCCCCACCGTGTACAAACCTAATGACAGACAAAGGCTTCCTATGCAAATCCGAGCACAACCTAGGGGCTTTGAAACTCCGAATTCAATCCCCCCTCCCTCCCCGGCTTCTCCATTGCTGGGTTTCATACATTTCTCGTTGAACAATGCTTTGGAGTTTACCGCTAGCCATTTTGGGTTTGCTGATTTTGTAGCTGAAATTCCCATAAAGAAAAGTTCATAGGGTGACGTTAATGTAGGGAGGAGGAAAGAAATATCTTGGATAAGAATTCAGGCAGAAATTAAAAGCGATATACACCCCATGATGTTTTCCTTACACCCCATGCATCCTTGTATCAATAAGCCCCAAAGCCGTAAAATTTTAATTATGAAAAAATTGTTAGTGTAAACTATCTTTAATACATATAGTCTGTGTGGAGCGAGTGAACAGTGGTCTAAAACTCTTAATCTGAAGGTCAACCCAAGAAAACTCAGAATATTGGAGAGGTGTACTTCCTTTTTCTCTGTACAGTTTCTTTGCATAGGACCACAAACCTAACAAAACCCCTTCATCTTTCACCGCCCCTGTCGGACTAGACAAACGCAGAGAGAAGGACAGCACAGATGCAACCCGGTGCAGAAGACCTAACTGCTGTTTGCTCAAGCCTACCCGATGGCACTCATTGCCTTCGCTAAAACGCCGCCGCCGACTATTCCAGGTCCATCACAGAAAGCCTATTAGCAGGAAATTACAATATCAATATGAGAAACAAATTCTGGTGATTTTAATCATGAACCCCAGTAGAACTCTGTTCTTATACTTAGAACAAATGAGGTTACTTGAAAAATGTGCACAGAAGTACGTCACTTTCCTTTCTCCATCTTGGAAATGCAGACAAGTGTCCTGAAAATAGAGCTGGTTCTTTCTTGCTTTCATATTCCTCAACTTAAATTTTGACCTTTGCAAAAGAAGGGCAAAACAGGCAATTGGGGACTGTGGAATCTCTTCGGCCCTCTCATGCACAGGGTTTATTTTGACTCTGTCTTTTCTGGTTTCTAGTAAGCCTGGAATTTTATATGCACATGACTGAGATACTCCCTGGGTCTGCACCGGGAACAGCAATTAGCAAATTTATAAATCAGGTCTGTTTACACTTCTTTGGGGGAAAGATAATCATTAGTTAATTTAAGTGAGGCCCTTGCTCCAAGCATCCGGGTGGAAAATGAGACTTGGAGGGGAGGACCTGCTGTGAAATGGAAGAAGTGGGGGACTTTAAGCAACTGGAGAGGACTAATCAAAGCTTATTCAGTACCACTAATGGCCTTGCTCAGAGGCTGGGTGTTTTGTTGAGTACAAACTGCTAAGGAGCTTTTGATACCAGAAGTGAAAAAAGGCAATCTCTACATGGATTCTATATTAAAACAAATGAACAAACTTCTATCCAGCTTTGGCCTTTATAAAGGTGTGAAAAATAGTACAAGTTTATACATGTGAAAACCATGGCACCCTGTGAACTCTATGACCACAGCAAACCTCAGAAACATACGTGAACAGATAATATTTCAGGGAAAGAAGCTCCCTCCCCCCCCTCTCTCTCTGCCCACCTCTGTGTGTATGTGCATGTGCGTGTGCAAAGGCATGTGTGTGCATGAGAGAGTGTGTGTGTAAGGTATAGCCAGTTTAACAGATTAGGAACACAATATTTGGGAAAGAAAAGTTTTTTTTATCAATTTTATCTATACTTTAAAGACTAGAGAATTTGAGATTTGAGACTTCTAGATATGGACTATTTTCATTTATTTCTTAGACTCACCCAACGATTTTGAACAAATTCTAGGAGAAATATCAGAAAATGAAATTATATAAATTTGATTAAAAACAACACCAGGCACTGGCAGCAAGTTTTCTCCCTCAGTCATTTAATTTTGTGACTAATGCCAGTTTTAGTTTGTATGGCCAGAATGTTACTTTCAATTCTAAAGAGTAATATCATCCCCCTACCCAAGTAGGAAGTAAGTGGAATAGGAGAAGTCTGGATAATAACTATATTTTATAGAGTTGAGATAAGCATTTGCAAATTGGGAAAATTAATTTAGGAACATATGAAACACATGTGGAAATATAACCCCCAATTGTCTTCTATTTCTTTCCTTTCTTTTTCTTTTTTCTCTCTTTCCCTCTCCTCTTCCCTTCTCTCTTTTTATCCCCACATAGTTTCGAAGGTTTAGATAAGATGGGTGACGAAAACTGCCACATACTTTATAGGATGAAACTGTAAGAAAACGAGAACAAACTCCTGGATATATCAGCGGGGGGATATTTCCCTTCCATCCCAGTAATCAGGAGGCAGAGGCAGTCGAACCTATATGAGCTCAAGGTCAGCGTGATCTTTAAGAGTTCTGGTCAGCCAGAGCTGCATAGTGAGACACTGCCTCCAAAACCAAACAAGAAACAAAAACCTGAAAATAAACTCGTCCTCAGTGGTCCTTATGTTAATGGGAGCCCGGGAGCGGTCTGTATATTAACTAGACAGGTTTCCTGAATCGCGCAGCCTGCGGCTTTCCCTGCTGTTCTCTGTCCCCCTAGCATAACGAAAAGACCTCACCTATGAATGGGGACAGTTAATTTTGCTCTCTGCTTTCTCGCGCCTCGCGTCGACGCCCTAGCCTCCCTGCCGCTGGGAAAACGGCAGTCTTTCGAGTCTCTCAAGGAATTTCAGCTGACATTTCACCAGGGAAGGAACTGAGTTGGATCCTTCCCTGTGAATCCGTAGTTCGGGTGACCTTCACAAGTGTGCAGTGCCCGCGTGGGTCACACCGGCTCAGTCCGATCACGGCTAGGCGGCGGTGCAGAGAGTTGGAGATCGCGGCAGTTCCCTGCACAGCTCTGAGCCCGGTGCTCTCTGCTGAGGTGCGCCCAGCTCTGCTGAGCTCCCATCCCGGCCTAAGGAGCCAGCAGCAGACCGGAGGATGGAGGGTAGGGTAAGGGGGGGGGCAGCTCTGAGCCTTTGAAATGGGGAGTCCAGAGTCCGGTCTCCAGAGATGGGTCTTGCGCTTTGTCTCTCTAATTACATACGGGAGAAGTGAGAGGACTCTCGGGTAACCCGGGAAGGCTTGGGAGAAGCCATCCCTCAAAAACAATCAGACTCCCCCCAAACAACGAAAGAAAAACAACGGAACCCAAAGATCTTACACCTCGCGCCCTGAGGGGAGTTTGAGTTTTGCTTTCATCAGGCTGAACAAATTTCCGAGGAATCAAACTGACTTCAAACATTAGCAATTAGAAACCACGAGTCCCTCTGCCTGAAGAACTTTTAATCCTTAACCATTTCCAAATGGGTGATTTTAGGGTCAGTAAATATTGCAGCCAGTCAGTTAAAAAGGAAGAAAAGCATATTGTTGGTTATGTTGCCTGCCTACGATAGAGTCCTTTCAGGACCCTGCGTAGCCCCCTGCGGACAGAGGGCCGGAAAATGACTGTCCTTCATCTGTTCTTGGGAAGACAGTGCATACAGAAGTAGTGACTTTCTTAAAAGAGAACCTCTTCCACTTTACAAAGGTGACCTCCCAGGGCCTGAACCTAAGCCTGGAGTTAGGTAGCTTGCCTGTGTCCTAAAAACACAACTGGTCTTCTCGGTGGAAAGGGACAAAGCATTTTGAACTGGTAACTTTGTACATAGCAATGCGTTCCCCGAATTCAACATTTTTCAACTCAGAATCTTCATCAGTTTGTTTTTGTTGATGTTGCTAATAGTACAGCCCCGAAGGGCTGTGTCTATAGAACATTTAGAGGAGAAGAAAGGTTTAGTTTGAAATTTAGAGGTATAGAGAAGATGGTGAAGCAATATGGAAGACATTTTTGAAGACAAAAGGACCACAGGGTTCAGAAACCCAAGCAAGGATGCTGTTTGTGACTCTGCCCAAAGGCTTTATGGCAATGCCTTACACAGTCTCCATATTCCATTCTATGTCCCTGTGTTTTGGTAGGAAGAGGGTGGGACTCACTTAAAGCAGGAGGCTTAAATTCTAGTGCTGGCTTTGGTATTAATGGTGAAATACGGTATAAAAGCAGACACATTAATGTTGAAAGAAAGTTTTAAAACTGTTTCATAGCGGCTAGTGAGGCCTTGGTTTCTGGCTTGTGAGATGAGAGAGCCAGTTTCAAATGAAACATGAAGCCCATTTAGCTTCAAGATTCCACAGCCCCCCACACCCCTACCCCCGGTTAGCTTTTGTTTTGAATATTAACACTTTCTCCTAATGTACCTTGGCCAATACTTGACCTGCCCTTTACACCGTTGGAATGAGAGAAATTTTACTGCACTTGTGGAACGTTGCAGCTAAGGTCAAAAACATTTAGAGCTAAAATTAAGTGCTTTCATGCAGCTCTTGAAATTATATTATATTAATATCACATGTTCAGAAATCAGAGATCAGTGATTTCCAGTCCTGTGTGTTTGATGCCTAAATGAAAAAGGCCAGCAAAGGCTCTAGGGCACTAGTGAATGGAAAGGAAATAGGAACTATTCTATTCGTACTTTGACGATGTACCATTCACTTCCCAGAAGCAATCATGAAGACGAAGTATCTGAAAAATAAAGACTGAGAAAAGCAATGCATCACTGGTGAATTGAAATGGGGGAGATTGCTTGCCCTCTGTCGCTGCTGGAGCCTGATGGAGAAGCACTAGTAACTATTTTCCATGTCTCGCCTGCTAAGCTGAGATCTTGATCTGGCAGGGATGTGAGAATGCTAAAAGGATGACTTAGTAACAGGCAAAAGGCTTGTCAACAAGATAGATCAGAAGACAGCTTAGCATTCAAGACCTCTATTCATAGCCACTGAACTTGAGGGCAGGGTCAGCGGCAGAAACCGGGCCCAGCACACACCTAGCAGCGTTTTCCCTGTTTCTATCTGCAGAGATCTGGCTTCCTTGCAGATGTCTGCACTCCAGGGCTGGCTTCCCACCCTCGTCTAGGACCTCATTTTGCACAGACTCTGTTTGGACTTCTATAATCCTGGGATATGCAAATTTTATTACTTCCCCTTGATTCATTACTGTTCTAGAAATTGCTAAAGGAGAAGGGCCTTGTTTTCATTGCTTTTGTTTTCTGAGAGTTTAGCACTTAGTATATGATAAAAATACAATGATAATCATAACCCAATACAAATGATAACAAATAGCAGCAATCATTGGATGTGTAACCGTGTCAGCCATTGTGCTGATATTTAAAGATACACACACACACACACACACACACACACACACACTTTCTAATTATTTATATGCAGCAAGTACATATATGAAAACAGAGTTACTCTTATTGTGTCATTTCTTTTTTAAAAAAGAGATTTATTTATTTATGTATACAAGTGCTCTTTCTGCTTGTACACCTGCATGCCAGAGAGAACATTCAAGGTTGTGAGTCCACCAAGTGGTTGCTAGGAATTGAACCTGGGTCCTCTGGAAGAGCAGCCAGTGCTCTTGACTGCTGAGCCATCTCTCCAGTCCTGTGTTATTATTTCTGGTGTAGTGACTGTATCAGTTATGCAGGATCCTGGTTCTAAGCTCAGATGCTTGGGGGTCACATTGCTTGCTTTAGAGATTTGGTTCTAACACTTCTTAATTGTATGGACCCCTTAATGTCCTTAACACAAGTGTGTGCATCTGTGGAATAGCAGCAATAGATGTGGTTATCCGATGGTTGTTAACCAGCACAGAGTCCGAGTATGTATGGTAAATAAACGTAAGTAGAACTGAGCTACTCAGTAATCCACTGAGACAAAAATCCAGAAGCCGACGAGTTCAAAGGGAGAAAGTGGAGATGTTCGTGGAGATCCATGGCTGCCCTGCAGCAGGAGGGAATGGTGGGTAGGTGGGAGGTACGACTGGGCTTCACCACTCAAACTTACAGGGCTCCTCTAAGAACTCAGTTCCGGGGACAGAGCGGGATGTCTGGAGGCAGGGAGACAGACTCTGGCGACTAGTGTCTATCTGCAGCCCAGAGTCTTTAGAAGGTTAACCCTGGCCTGACAGGGAATAGAAAGACTGACTATTTCTTTGTAAAAGCAGATTCTGACGGAACCCCAGGGCTGCAATAATTAGTTGAGGGTATAGTAGTTTAGGATTACTGTGCTATTTGGTTAAGAAATTAGAGGAAGGACAGGTGTGTGAGGGGCCGGGTTGTGGGGGGGGGGAAGAGAAGAGAGGAGAGGAAGAGGAGGAAGAGGTGGTGAGGAAGGGGTTAAGGGATAAGTTGAAGGGATCACTTAGAGATTCATTTACTTTATGTGTATGGGTGTTTTGCCTGCATGCATGTCTGTGCACCACATGTGTGCAGTGCCCATGGAGGCCAGCAGAGCCCACTGGATCACCTGGGACCAGACTTACAAGCAGTTGTGAGCTACTTTGTGCTTCAAACCCTAGACCTCTGGGAGGGCAGCCAGCACTTCTAAATGCTGAACCATGTCTCCAGCACCAAGAGCTTAGCTTAAAGGAAAACCTGCAAGTGTGAGGGAAAGAGCTTGGGGATCTTTTAAAAGAGAAGCAGTGTGGGCCCAGACTGGACCCACATCTGACTGCCCCTTTTGCCTGTTTTTCTTGCTTCCAGATGTTAGATGCTCATCATTTGCTCTTTTTTGTTTTTAATGCTGCACCCTAAACCTTCTTCCTGTCTCATTCCTTGGCAGTGGAGGAAGAAGGCAGCTTCTCTGAGAAAGACGGACAGGGAAGGGAAGACTTTCTGAGTCTTTGCAGGCAGCCTAGGACCTTTC
Organism: Ondatra zibethicus; assembly: GCA_004026605.1. NCBI lineage: Eukaryota > Metazoa > Chordata > Mammalia > Rodentia > Cricetidae > Ondatra > Ondatra zibethicus. The sequence continues at coordinate 142,884 of PVIU01001037.1, read as the reverse complement.
ACGACAAGGTCTCAGGCCCTGGCACTGCAGACAAGTCAGGTCTTTGAAAGTCTTTTCAAGTCAGATGGTTTGTTCATTCTCTCTAAATATTTTATTTTTATTAATGTGTGTGTGTGTGTGTGTGTGTGTGTATTGTGTGTATGTGCACATGCAGGTACCCTCAGAGACCAGAAGAGAGTATTGGAATCCCCAGAGCTGGAGTTACAAGGGGTGGTGTGTGGCTCATGTGTGTGCTGTGAATGGAACCCAGGTCCTCTGCTAGAGCAGCAAGTGCTCCTAAACACTCAGGAACCTATTCAGGCCTTAATCACTCACTTGCTACACTTACCAGCTAGACCTCAGAGAAAGATAATTGTTCCTCCATTGCTCAGACCAGGAAATTAAGGCTCAAAAGATTAAATATCATAGCTACAACCATACAACTCCAGTTTACCCTAACTTGTCTGGCTAGATTCTGAACCTTGCTGTGCCAACTGCCAGCGTCCTTATCCACTGCACTCTGGAGGTGATTCTTAACTGCTTTGGGAAAGCATTCTGAGCTTGCTGCCTGCTATAACCCAAATAGATCATTAATCGTAGTAAGAGCTTATTTACATTTTAGGTCTCTGTGCTTTTGTTGTTGTTAGTCCCTCCTGTCTTCAGGTGGCTATAATGGTACCCACTATAGAGGGCAGTGGCGGAAGGGACAGTGGGGTTTCTAAGTCATGAACTCTGGAATGGGACATGGTCAGCTTTCACACTGTGTTCTGGTTTCCTTCCTTCCTTCTTCCTTCCTTCCTTTCTTTTTCTTTTCTTTTCTTTTTTCTTTTTTTTTTTTGACTGTAAGGAACAGAAATCTCAAGTCTGAAGGATAGTGGCTACATATTGAATTCGACCTAAAGCCTCCTCATCCTAAATCCCCTCCCCTACAGTGAAATTCAGGGACAACTAACTGCTCTGTTTTACCCATTCCCCTTCTCCGCTCACAATGGGGTGGATGGAGTCTTATTGGTAATTGATTCAAAATGGAACAGCTTAGGAAGGTATCAGTTGCAGCGACAGGCGATTCCTACGATCCCAAGTACTGTTGATTTTCTCAAACTCAGCAATCACAGCTGAAATCCCTTTGCCATGGATTGAATTTACAAAGGAAGAGATTCTGATTTCCACAGTGGCTTCTTTTTAATGCCTGAGGATTAGAAAACTGCCTTGAGGACCCACTGCAAGTACACCCACTCTTCCAGTCAGGGCTTTAACCTCTCAGTGGCTGCTCTGATTCATTTGTTTGTAACAGCTCTATTTGGATCAGCCTTGTTTGCTATGAGGTCTGTTACTTGCAGGGATCTGTCATCCTGATAAACACTTATATTCACACTCTATTTCCTCCTGCCCTGCTGTAGCTGGATGAGATGCCAGAAGTAAAGAACTTATCAGACAATTTCTTTCCTTTCTTCTTTTTTTTTTGTCCACCTGTTCACTGTCTCTCCATCACTTTCCCTCCCACTCTATGTAACCTTCCTCTCTTAAAGAGTCAGATGTCTCCAACAGGGATTTGGAGAAAACCTATACCCACTTACCTCCCTGATTTCCATGTGTAGATTTTTACCATTAATGCATTTTGGGGGGCTGTTTAATTGTACAGTCTGTTATATTCCCGTCTGCTGTGCCTAGGGATAGAAAAGTGGCTTTTATAAGCTGAACTGGACATGATGTAAAGTCCATCTCTGTTTTACAGCCTCATTCTCTCCCACTGCCAGCCCTGCTCCACGTAGGTAACTAACTGAGGGGATTCGATACGCTCTTTCAGCAACAGAAGCATATGAAATTTTGGGTCTACTTCCTTTCCCAAGGAATGCACAGATTCTCGAGGTGCAAATGAAGAGGTGTATGCCACAATCTTACAGCTTTTCTGAATCTCATCTTTGAGATCCTGCAGAAACAGAGATCCTTCAAGATGTGCCGCTAGCCTGGCTGTGGCCATCTTGTCTTTTCATCTCTCCTCCAGCATTCAGAGCACTAGCTGCAGAGCTGGCTTAAATCCGGGGAGCATTAGATGCCATCTGGTGCATCTGTCCATTACACATTAGAGTGTGACGTCACAGAGATTTAAGGTTCTGTGATATTCTGACTGGGTGGCAGGTATTGCTGAAGGGGCTTCCGGCATCTGCAAGGCCAGTCTGAGAAGATAATAGATGAAGCCTTGGTTTATGCATGTGTATATGTGTGTGCGTGTGTGTGTATGTGTGTAGGGCTGGAGTGACGCGGGGTGTTATGGAGATCTGGGTGTAATGCTCCCTAGCCTGTGCGGGTGAATTGGTTCCGGATGTTAACATGTTTTCCTTGGGGCTTGACTACATTCTTCTTTTTCTTTGCCTGTCTGTTTTCCTGCCCACATTGTTGGGCCTCCACAGCTGTGTGGCTCATTGCTAGTGAATATTGAGGTTTTCTTTTTTTTTTTCCTGGCATTGGGTGGGGACCAAACCCATGGCCTTGGGCTTGCTAGGCAGACACTCTACCATTGAACCAAATCTTCAACCCTGCTAGTAAGTATTGAGAATGAAAGTTATTCTCTATTACAAAGGTAAGTTTGGGGGATGTGCACAGTTACAGATGTTTGAGGTTTTTTCATCTGGATTCTTTTCTGGGTTTTGAGGACTTTTTTTTTTTTAAACATAGTCACTCTGTAGTATTTTGGAGCCTCATCTGGGAGATGGGTATGGAATAGTCTTGAAAGCAGTCAAGTTTCACACTCCACAAGCAGAAGACATTGGATGGTGTGGGAAACCAAAGCATAACATGAAGGCTGTTATAGGCTGGGCCCAGAGGCCATGTATTGAAGGCTTGGATGCTAACCTGTGCTGCTTGAGAGGGAAAACACTTAGTAGGTGAGGCCTAACTGGAGGCAGTTAGGCCCTTGGAGACATGCTCTTCCAGGGCCTTCACTCCTTCCTGTCTCCCTGCTTCCTGATCATCGTGAGATGAGCGTCTTTTGTATGCCATGCTCTGCTCTCCTTTGGGGGATGTTCTTTCTCACCACAGTCTCGGAAACAACGACACAGCACTGAGACTTCTGAGACTATGAGTCAAAATAACTTTGTATTCTTTAAATTGATTTTCTCAGGCCTTTTGTCACAGTGACAGAAGCAGTCCCCACAGAGGGTGAGCAGACAGCACCGTACAACATAGAAATGGGGGCCGGGTGGGGGGAAGGTTCTGACTTGAAACTAATTCTGTCTCTATGGTCTTGGGCAGGTGATTTAATTACTCTGTGTCTCAGTTACATGCTTGTAAAATGAGAGTAGACATATGTGTTTTAAGTTTGGTGTGAAAATTAAATGAGATAGGTTTCAAGAACTAGGTATAGTGCCTGGTACATGGAAGGTATTCAAAAAATCATGTCTTGCTCCAAATTTTACTTTTGGTAAAGTAGAAAACTTGGAAACTCTTTAGAATTTTTATGAGAAAGCATTTAGAGAGTGCTGGACACGGGAGGCGCCAAACTCCTTTTTCCCACCCCCTTTGCACGCTCTCCACAGCCCTTGCTCCTTCATAGGCTGCTTCTCTCTTCACAGTAGAGCTCCTGCCTTCTTTCTGTCTGGAGCACATTTCTCTTCTAAAATTCTTTCTGAAGGAAGTTCATACTACTTTCAGGTCTCATCTTTTTCTTCCTTCCTTCCTTCCTTCCTTCCTTCCTTCCTTCCTTCCTTCCTTCCTTCCTTCCTTCTTTTCTTGTGCATTGTTGTTTTGCTTGCATGTGTGTCTGTGTGAGGGTGTCAGGTCCCCTGGAATTGGAGGGAGGAAAGTGGGCTCTCCACTGGCATATGGAATCTTTTGAATCTGTCACAGGTCTGAGTTGGATGGACATCATGTACACTAATATCTATATCAGTTGCCCTTTTCTAACTTGAAATATCCATGCATCTTGGGAATTTAAGATGAGACTTGAGGGGCCTGGAGAGAGGGCTCAGTGGTTGAGAGCACTGGCTGTTCTTCTGGAGAACCCGTGTTTGATGCCCAGCACCCATGTGAGGGAGGAGTACATGGATGGATGCCACCGGTTTAACTTTACATGGTGTCTGCCGTAGGGAACGTCTCTTTCAGAGACATTTGCATGATTTTCTCTAAGCCTGATGCCAGTGTGCTTCTGTGAGCTAACACTGTGGAAAGACTGACCCCAGCAAAACTACTTGTAGCTCTCAGAGGGGTAACTGAGACCATACAAAGGTGGGTGCTTGCTTTTGGCTATCGGCTTTAGAAATCTGCCCTTCCTGGGAGATCTTCATCCAGTAATCTGAGGAAACCATTTCTGAGCAAGTTCCTACCCTACCATTGCCTTCACAGAATACTTTCAGACTGCACACTGCCTATTAGTGTTCACGCACACACACACACACACACACACACACAAACACAAACACACACACACACACACACACACACACACACACTGTATCCTTTTGCCCAACTAAATTGGTATTAACCTCAGACCCTTGGGCAATTGATAATTGATGCAAGTACCCAAGGAGATGGTTTCTGTGATCTTTCTGCCCTGTGGACATTTTTGAGCACATATAGATACATATCTACACCCACTTAGTACTTTTCCTCGTTCTTTACCCACAATATGGAACTGACCATATAGGAGAACACATAAAATAGAAAAAGATTGAAAAAGGATGATTACGAGTTCAAAGTCAGTCTGGGCTATATGATGAATCCCCTTTCCATAAAATAAAAATCAATGAATTAATCAAAGAAGCAAACACTCCCCTGAAAATATCAAAATCAGTATTTTGCAAGCCCCATTTTAACTGAAGAGTACCGTCTTACTCATCTTTGGATTCTTAGGAACAAAATTCCCCAAACAGAATCAGCACTTGTCCCACTTTGGCATTGTGTTTTGTAACCAATACAGCCACTGTAAGCATGGCTTGGCTTCAGGATGACCTAGCACGAGTTATCTGCCAGTCACTTCTAGGTATGACTTCAGACAAGTCAATGGATCTTTCTGTACTCTGGAGTCTCCATCTCTAATGGGGATGAGAACACTGGATTTGAGTAAGGAGAAAAACATTATTTAAGCATTCCATCAACAAGTCATTTCTGTAGTCCGAAACTGCTGAGTGCCCTGTGCATGGAGAAATTTTTATTATGGACCTTGTTTCCCCTGAAGAGATACTAATATTAGAGGATGGTTAGCTGACGTGCCATTCTTTATAGGTTTCAGGCTTTGTGTGCACAGCAGTCTATGTTTCTGTCTAACAGAAAGGATAAAGGAATGGAATAAAAGAAAACTCAAAAACCCTCAGCATTCAAGAGAAGTGCAAAAACATATCTGCCAGTGGAAGACAGATTGCGTATGCTTGAGAAAATGGGAATGGGTTGAGCTCAAGCAGAGCAATAGGAATTTTTCTGGTTTTCCCTTCCCTTGAGTTGCAAGGAATATGCAAGCGAACTGATAGGCAGTCCCAGCTTCATGATGGGACAGCGTGCAGGTAGTTAGCAGAGGCCAGGAGAACCGTCCAGAAACATAAATCTCTGAGCAAGCCGGAGGGCTGAGCAATAGGTCATTAGTCATAAACATCTGGGACGGAGATACACACGTGCCAGGTGGTTTTTGGTCCCTGTAGGACTGTCCTGGGCCTGACTTAGAAAACAAGGAAGCAAGCAGCATCGTTTTGCTGTTTCCTTTTGTCCTATCTGTCTTCTGACCTTTCTTTCTATTGTTTGTTACTGGGGCTTGCTGTAGGAAAAGAAAGACTTCTACACGTGTTTTGTTTGGACTCTGCTGCTATGCCCGCAGGGGTTGTGCATTACTAGGGCTCACCCAGCACCACTGCAGAGTCTGCAGAAATGGTGACTTTTGACCATTGCTGTATATTTGAAACACTGAAGAGTGGAAACTGTGGATAGGACCCCTAGTGTGAAGCTTCCAATGCAGCCCAACAGTGCTGCAGAATTCTCTGCACTTTTCCTTCCTTCCTTCTTTCCTTTCTTTCTTTCTTCTTTCTTTTTTTTGTTTTTTGAGTCTTTCTCTGGTTGACTAGCTTTAATCTTGAATCATGAAGATACTTCTTCAAGATGCATTTGTAGGCCACTCATGATTAACGCCCAGCAGACTCCATGGATGGTGATATGTCTTAATAATTTGGAGGAAAGTACAGCTTCAACACAGTGCTTTTCATTATCTTCTTTAGAGAGTGATTATGGCCTTTTTAGGAGGAAGACACATAGTAACTCCCTAAGATCTTGTCCTAAATCATCAAAAATTCCATTTGCGAGCGTCTCGATGGTGAGGCACTGCAGGTGCTGAGGTTCATTGTGAGGAGTCTACATTAGCCATAAAGATTTGGACATTCTCACCCAGTGTTTAAAAGCCTGGTTCACAATTAAATTATGGGCTTTCCTTCAGGTTTTCAGAGGCCAGAGGGTAAGGATAAATATCCACAGAGAGTAACTCCAGAAGCCCGATGTCTTGAGGTGAGCACACAGACCGTGCTGTCCTTTGGGTAAGGGAGATGGGATAACTTGCAGCCATAGAATTTAGGGAAAGGCTCATTCCTTAAGCTGCATGAACTATAGGAAATGAGCAATTTGTCCAGGATGCCAAGGACCTTGGACTAAGTATTCCAGATAAGGGTTCTCTGGCTGCTATGCTAGATGCCATTTCAGGAGGGCATCTCTTTAACCAGGCTCTTGCTCATAACCTATGCTAGCTGTCGTGTGCTTACAGAACATCATAGCCATTCTATCCTAGGAAACCTGAAAACTGACTTGTTAGTTCCAATATCGTTTATGATTTTTAAACAAAGCTTAATGTGCTTCATAATCAAAGGAAAGCTTGACATCTGAAACGAGTCTGGGTAAAGGAGCAAACTCCCTCTGTCTGGAGCAAACTCCCTCTATCTAGCATGGGCTGGATAGAGTCCTACATCCATAATGTGTACACGTGACCTTAACAATGTGTTGTGAAAGCCCAGATCAGGACTTCAAATTAGTTCCCATGCAGAAAGTTTCTGAGTCTGCTCTTCATTTAACAATTCAGTATTTTATTATATGTGTAAAATATCTTTACCCCATTCTTCAGATATTCTTAACAGTCTCCATGAATATAGCTGTATTTATTCTATTTTCAGTGGTGGGATTTATAGTTACATATTATCAGAGTTCACCTTTTGAAGTATATGAGTTTCCATCAAATGTGTGTAAATAATTTTGGGGGTGACAAATTAATTTTCTTTGCAAAAGGAACTTTTGTTGCTTTTAGGTGTGGTGTTCTAGAGAGACACGATGACAGACAGACATTTTCAGTGATGAAGAGAGGGCAAAGACATACCTAGATTTTCATATGTCAAATTTATTACAAGTTGCATGTGCTTTAGTTCAGGCTGGAAAACGATGTACATGTGACTTTTACCTCCCATTTTGCTTAGCCCTCAGATTCTGTGTAATTATGCTTGAAATTTAAAAATATCTTATTTCTGGAGATTTCCTTTTCTTTTCCTTTCACTCTCTCCCTCCCCTCCCTCCCTCCTTCTCTCCTTCCCTTCCTTTCTTTCTTTATTTTGGTTTTTTTGAGACAGGGTTTCTCTGCATAGCATTGGCTGTCTGGTAACTCAGTCAAACCAGGCTGGCCTCAAACTCAGAGATCCGTCTGTTTCTGCCTCTCGAGTGCTGGAATTAAAGGCAGTACTTTAATTACTCTCTCTCTCTCTTTCCTTTTTCTTTTCTTTGTTTTTCTTTCTGGCTTTTCAAGACAGGGTTTCTCTGTGTAGCCCTGGCTGTTTTGCTCTGTAGATGCTGGCATCCAACTCAGGGATCCACCTGTCTCCGCATCCTGAGTTCTGGAATTAAAGTCAGGAGAAAAAAAATTAAAATAGTTTATTGAGTCATATTTTACAGCAGTCCATAAATCATGACTAAGGAAAAAACTCCAGCTCTGTTTTCAGAGAATATTGAGAGGTCTTCCTGAAGAAAGATGTAAGGTATCTACTGGAAACAGAAGCTGGCAACATAGATGACTCACTTCCCTTCTCGGAGCCATCATTTGTCCCTGCTAGTGGGGACAATGCAGCATGATGATGAGCTATCTTCCGGGGGTGTAGAAACTAGATGGCTCAGCTGGGCAGTGGTGGCACACACCTGTAATCCTATCACTGGGGATGGGGATGGCACAGAGGCAGGCGGATTTCTGAGTTCAAGGTCATCCTGTACTACAGAGTGAATTCCAGGACATCCAGAGCTTCACAGGGAAACCGTGTCTCAACAGCCCCCCCAAACAAACAAACAAACAAAACAAATAAACAAACAAAACAAATAAACAAACAAAAACAAATAAACAAACAAAACAAATAAACAAACAAAACAAACAAACAAACAAAAAGCCAAAACAGCACCAACAAACAAATGGCATTACATGACATCGGTAAGCTGTAATTTTTGTTGCCGTCTTTCAAACAGTTAAAAAAGCTGTCTTGAAACTCTAACCATGAGAGCACCACCCTCTCCAGAATCCGCTATTTGCCTCCAAGGCCACATACACTTATTGTCTTGGAGCACTGGAAAATAAACCTGAGGTATCATACCATCTCACTACTAAAAACTTTACTCAAGGAGTCCTTAAAAAATATGTTTTCTGACCAAAACACAATACCATCATCCCATACGATACAATTTATACTAATTTCTTGATGTCATTTTAGTTAGTCCATAGTCAGATATCCCTGATTTATTCAGAAACTGCAAAGCTCTCACTGACCCAACAGCTCTTCTCTGATCTACAGTGTTTTGAAGTGCGTCACTGCACTCATAAATGGTCTGTGTGAGGTTCCTTACTTAACGTGCCTGAAAGGTTCGCTACTCCAATCCGCCAAAATACTTTCCCGAGCGTTCAGATGGAGTACGATCGCTGCAGTTTGTGTTTTAGGGCAGTCTTTAGGGAATTTGTTGGAAGCTGGTCTTGAATGCCACGGACTGTTTTTTAGGAATGTCTGTGAGAACACAGGCTGCAAAGTGTGCGTCTGATCAGAGTACTCTGGAATCCAAAATTCTAGGACTACGGCAGACGTTCTTCCAGCAACCCAAACAAATGTCATAGCTGAGAACAATGCATTCTTGTAGCAAGGTCAGAGAATGAATTTTTGTTTTAATAGGAATGAACGCGGGACTGCAAACACTATCTGATTACAGGATCCCTAGGCAAATGAAGCGCGGGATGTTTTTCTGCTTGTGGCAAATGCATCTTGTTATTCTACAGAGGTCACGAAAAGCGAACCTCCTTTGGGGTTTGAACATCGACAACAGAATACCATGCTGGAAGTAAAATTACATTAGAATTAAATTTAATTTTACGCAGGTTAACTCGGGAAGCTCTGCCCAGTATCTGCAACTCTCAGGCTATTTAGGTCCGAATGAGGCACCAAGTGGGACACACACGTAACAGACCAATACTTGATTCATCTTTTGTCTCCATGGTGTTCACTGTGTGTCACATGACTTTTGACTGAGGGGTTTGATTCACTGACTAGATAGACCAGCTAATCGTTTTGATGGACTAGAGTTACATTGATTAGGCCACAGAAAACAGAATCTGAGGCGGGTGATAGGGAACACATTTTAAAAAAATCATCTCCACAGAAATATTGTCTAATAATGTTGATACTTATGAGTCACATCTATAATTTTTACAGTGTTCCTACCACTGTGAAATTTGAAATAACCACCAATTAACTGAGTTATTTTAGCCCTCCAGTTTTGAAATTATCCAGTTATTTGCTTGACTAACTCAAAACAATGCCAACAAACACGTTGATTAGTATCCAGCTATAAAATTAGTACTAATAGCTTGCAGAATCCTCAACAATTAAGTGTGCAACATGGTGAGTCCTTGTACCTTGGTATTTGGTGTGTCTGGATGTGAAGGTCAAAACAGCAAACTTCACAGGGTCAACTCCTCTTCTTGTGGTGGTTCGTTGTCTATATGGCTAATAGAATACCATGGTGACAGTATTAGAACATGATATTTATGTCTAGACCATTCACTAAGCCTGTCTTTCCTATAAATCAGGAGTCCATGTTTTTTATTTTGGTTTGTGTATCTCTAGTCTTCATATCATACTTGACTTGTAATAAATGCTCAATGAATTTGCGTGGCAATAAATGAATCCATCATATTTTGAGTTTTGTTTGTGCTGGGTTATCAACTGCCGGGAAAATTAAGACAAATAATTGGTTTTCTACCAAAAAAGATCACTTGTGTAATACTGCTAATATTTCATGTTTGTTTTCTCAAAGTACTGTCTATCCCAGAATGGACCAAAAAATCACATTAAAATTGCATTTATTAAAGCTATAAAAATGAAGTCATCTTATCTTAGATGTGTGAAAACAAATGAGTACAGTTTGTTCAAGGTCACCATCAGGTGGATGGCCAACCCGTGCGGCTTTACTGCTAAGGCTAGCAATCTCCTTCCCTTCCCTTGGGCGATGGGGGAGGGAGGATAAAGGATGCTCTCCAGTAGATAGATAGAATGCTGTTTTCTTCTCTAGGCCATCTGAATGTGCCATGGGTTTCTCTTAGTTATATGGGTTCTTCTCAAAGGCCGGGTCTGCGATGCATGGTCCTGCTATAGCAGAGTGCCCCCAACCCCAGTCGATTCAAGGGGCCAGTGTGTCTGAGCCTGGGGTGTTTACCTGTGTGTTTCTTATGCTGCTGCCAATAGATCTAGAAGCATCTGTTCTGCATTTTACCTTTTACCAAACCCTTAAGAGGTGACAATGGTCGTTCAGTATCTCCTGGGAATGGGCCTCTGCTGACCTCCACATCCGTTGAACCAATATCTGAGGAGCAAAGTACTCATAGAATGTCCCTGAATGATAGAGCTCATGATGACCTCTGTTCTGGTTTTCTGGATGATCTACTGCTGTCTCCGTGTCTTAGATCAAGACAACCTTTTAAGTTTCTGCTTTCTACCAGGATGTGATATTAATAATTGCTGTTTAGCTCTGCTTTAATTAGAAACTTAATTCAGATCATTTGTACACATATTAAAAATTATGTCTGAGGAGATAGGTCAATAGGTAAAACACTTTATGTATACGTGAAGACTAAGTTCAAGATACACAAATGCTGCATTAGCAAAATAGAGTAGTGCATAGTTGTAATCCCAGTGCTGCTGGGGCAGGGTAGAAAGTGAGACAGAAGCTCAAGGGCTAGTTACACAATGCTGAGCCATGAGAGACCTGTCTCAATCAAGGTGGACGGTTGATATCCAAGGTCTCCCCTACCTCACATGCACTCCAACAGACCCAACTCCCCAACTCCCTTCCCCAAACTCCCAGCTTACTGTCTCAGAATAGCTACTATGAGTTTCATTTCCTTCACTTCAGAAGTATTTATATGTCATCACATTAATGACTCATTGTGAACATATGCATACCCATGCATATGTGTTCGCAAACCTCACAGAACAACATTGTGCTATGAGACACACGGTGTTTTGGCTTTCACGGTTCAACTTTTGAGCTTTTGTATCGAAGATTTTTAAGAGCCACACCTGCAGGTTCCCTCTGCCCTGTAATTTAAAGTCATAAAGGCATTATACCCCATGGATCTATGATATCTCATCTCAAACTTACTTTTAGTGAGCCTTTAGGGTATTTTAAATAAAGCTCTATGGTTACCTTTGGGTGCTCTTGTGTTGGCATTAATGGGCTAAATTCTAGAAGACAAATTGTGTGGTTGAAGCTATGACATTTAACATTTTGATGGATAGTCCAGATAACTCTCCAAAGGGCATGTCAGTTGACACTTCTGCTCATTCTGTATGGCCATCTGTCTTCCTCCTCTGCCAACATTGTATTAAAAAACGTCACATATTTGCTAGATATGTTCTTGCCATTCAAAAGTGCTTGCAAATTAATTTCTTTTTGTCACAAGCTTTCAGTTCTTCCATCAGTTTCCCATGGTTCTCTAGGTATGGAGCTTTACGTTTATAGATGTCCAGGGCAATTCCCTCTTCCCTTTAAACGGTTTAATGTTGCGCAGGCTTCCCTACTCCTCTATTTGACTTTAACTTATTCTTTTAGGATCCTGGGGTTCAAGTCTTCATTGCCAGAGGCTGTCAAGGTGTCGAGTAAATAAGAAATGGCACCAACCATTTCTTATTAGCCAGGGAGAGAAGAAAAGGCATGTCACTCAGAGTTTCGGAGTGACTGCAACTTTGGTTCAATTATCTTCAGATGTTTAGAATCAAGGCTGTTTCCAGGCCATTTCAAAGAATGGCAGGGCGACCTGCTGAGAGCTGTGTGAAATGAACACCCTGTTACAACTAATTAGCGTTACTGTTTCCCTTGCAGTTGGGGGTGAGAGGAAATACGTGAAGGGTGTTTATCCCTTCCTGTAGTAGGAAAGAATTGGAACTGCTGGAAAGCCTGGAGGGGGACCCAGACAATGGCTGCGGCTGCCTCTGGCCACCCCACTCTAAGGAATGGCTGTGAGAAGTTATGAGCATGCTGTCTTTGACCCGGTACTCAGGCTTCCTTTGACCCAGGCACACATGCATCCACTCATTTTATAAGAGGCCTGAGACAAGCAGTCCATTCAGTTAAAGTCAGCAAGCGTTTTCTGGACATTTACGGCATGGAACCGAGTAAGCAGCAGTCTCCTTTAAAGATTTAAAACTTCGGATGTCAAGTTAGTTCAGTGGTTGTTTGGAGCTACTGGAAGTTTTTGGTGATGGGGGTAAGAGCATAGGGTAGACGTGAACTGTGACTCTGCCTCTTACACATTCTCAAAACCTGGGCAGTTTTTGTTTTTCACTTCTAAGTTCAATGTTCTTATTTATTCTAAGAATTCTAGAAAGTCACTAGGTGTGGTGACATGCACCTTTTAACCCCAGCACCTGGGAGGCAGAGGCAGGAGGATGCAGATTGCTGTGAGTTGGAGGCTTGACTGGTTTACAAGGTGAGTCCCAGGGCAGCCAGGGCTATGCAGAAAGACATTGTCTCAGAAAAATAAAAAGAAAGAACAAAGAAAGAAAAAATTACATGAAGTCACCACAGCCAGTGATCTAAAATCACTGGTACCATGAGGTCATGGTTCCTTAAGAAAACTCCATGTAACACTAATGAATAAGATGCCAAAGTAGGAAACGAGGTTGAAGAGATGGGACAATCACAGTTAGGCCTCTTAGCACTGATCAAGCATGACTCCTTACCTACCGTTCATTGCTCCAGTTGCCAGCTCCATCTGCTTATTGATTCAAAATAACCATTTTGTCTGCTCATGATTCCGTGGGCCAGGCATCCAGGATGCAGCACGCTGCTTTCCCTGTGCTCCTGCATCACAGGTTTCCTCTGGGCTGCCTCCAAGGACCGCTGAGACAGAGTGACAGATGTGTGTCTTTCATCTCAACATTGGGTGGTCCCCTCTGTTCTCCATGTAGTTTCTCTGTGCTGCTAGCACAGACTTCCTAACGGTGTGCTAACAAGGCTCATCTTGCGGAGGAGTGACCTCTCATCTCTTTTCCAGAGAGTTTAAGTCTCAATGGAACTGAAGGACTGATGAAAACTAGTTCTGCTTCTGAAGTCTTCCTCCTAACTGTGTGATAAGTATTCCTAAATTTACAAAGATAACATGCATACCTACGGCTCCCCGAAAAGATCATCCCTGGCACCAATCTAACAGATTTGCTTTGAGGTAAAAATGGGTACTGTGCCTCCTCCATGGAGAGACACAGAGAGAAAGGGCCTTACAAGCTTAGAAGTTATATTTTATGTGGCTCTGAAGGCTGTAGTTTAGCCGTTGGCATAGTTCTTTCTGAGATTCCCTTGGTGTGATGCATCTGTATTTCATACCTGAATTAGAATCTCATCAGTTCTCTTGCCCATATAGATGACTTCAAGGCCCTTGGGAAAAAGAGCCATTGCCATTTGAATACATGGGAAGACTGGTGCTTGTTTCTGGCCACTTTGACTAGACATACAGTAAGGAGAGTGATGGGTCCGTCCCTGTCCTTGTATGCTTCCCTCATTGCTTGGCTACAGAGTTCCCTCACCCCACTGCCAGGAGGCAGTTACTGGAAGAGCTAAGACTCTCACTTTTAAATATGAATGGGAAATTATTGTGACACTTTGCCTTGCCCCATACACTTAAAACAAAGATCTTTTGCCCTAAGGAGGACAGGCATCTTATCCCAAGCAAGGAGTGCTGTGTAGACAGAGAGACTGACCTGCAGCCCCTGCATCTTATCCCAACCAAGGAGTGCTGTGTAGACAGAGAGACTGACCTAAAGCCCCAGCATGCCCTTCAGTTTCAGTGGAGAAAGCCAACTGCACTTTGATCATAGCAGTGTCTCCTTTGCCCAGTCAGCACACAGAGTGAAAAATGCTGGGAGGGACAAGTTGAATGAGTGAAGTCCTTGTCTTAAGGAGATAACATAATCAGATGAATGAAACATAAGTTGATGTATATCCTGGCAGGCTGTAGACAGAAGCTAGGGGAATGGCCTGGTTTAGGAAAGGCAAGACAAACAATAATTTTTCACCCCCTGACTTCTATCCGGTTCCCTGCAGTAGGGCCTGGGATGAAGGGGACCCAGGAGGTCACCACTCTCCTACTGTCCCTTCAGTCCCGATGATCAGCCATCACCACTTTCCTTCTCTCCATCTGGTTCTGCTCCTGCTGCTTGCGGATCTCTGACTGTGGCCTCTCAGTGCCGATGACAGCAGAAGTAACAAATTGCTCCTCACACCAACAGGATGGGTTGGGTGAAGTCCCAGATGATTAAATTGCACTTTGAGTCCTTGCTGTGTGGACCAGACCTCAGATTCTACCCCCTCTCCCCGCTTCAAAGCACTAAGTAGCATTTGGAACGATTGAGCCAGAGTGACCACTAGCCCTTGTCCCCACACACCCTCTCAGTTGCAGAAAATACAGTCCCGGTCCAGAGAGAAACTGCCGGCTCCCTCCACAGCCTGCGTGCTAGGCTGTGTTATCTTCTATAAACTACAACCTGTGCTTTGTGCTTGGCATGCCTTCTCAGAAGCGCTTCCCTTCTTTATCTGCAGTGCCCCCCTGGTCATCCTGCCATGTTGTGAAAATGCTGAAACTTCTTAGGATTAGTTTCCTTTTCTAGTGTCCTAGGAAGCTAGCAGTTGTGGACATCAAAGCCTGGAGAAAGTGGGCCACCATGTCTGGCCGCTCAGATTGATCACTTCAAAAGAAAGGAGATGGGAGTTCCGGGGAGATGGCTCAGTGAGTAAGGCGTCTTCTGTGAAAGTGTAGCAACCTGCCTTCATATCTGGAGCACCCGCAGGAACAGCTCTGTGTGATGGTGAGCATCTGTAATTCCAGGGCTGGGATGTGGAGAGAGGAGGTTCCCCGGGGCTTGCTGGCCAGTTGTCAGCCAGCTCCATGTTCAATGAGAGGATGCATGGAGAAGGATAGAGAGAGACATCCTATACTCACCCGTGGCCTCTACCTATGTGCACGCAGAGCACAGTCTTCCTCCACAGGCACACATGCATCACACACACACATACACACACACATACACGTGTGCACACACACACACACACACACACACACACACACATTGAAACTGGAACTGGTGTCAAGGATGAAGTACTGCAGGTGTTCTCTATGTCTGCTTTGTATCCAGTTGTTTGCATTCAGCCACAAAAATGCGCAGAGCTCTTGAAACCAGAGCTTCATGGGTGCGAACCAGATGAAACCTGAACTGAGTGGAAGGTGGTAAGGTTTTCTCAGTGCAAGCCTAGTGGGTGTACTTGGGCAGAAAGTCACGTTGGGGCCATAAACACGGCAAGATGGAGAGGCTGCCAACTGCAGAGCAGAAATAGCTGGGGGTCCCCTGTCCTGCCTCTCCCAGGTCTCGGCTCCTGCCAGACACTCTGCCTTGCTTGACCTTTCTGTTTTCTCTTTGTTTCTTTCTCTCCAAGCTTCCTTTGGCTCCAGGGACTCTTCAGCCACCATACGGGGCTATAATTGTCCCTCTGATCTTCTGGCCTTTTCTGGGAGTACAGGAGAAAGCGAGAGAAGCTGGCCTCCACTGAGGGCTACTCCTTCCTTCCGGGGAAGCCGCAGGAAACATGCCTCTTTATTGCACTCTGAGGCAACGTTTTGCAGGTGTCTGTACAAGCAGGAGCAACTGGCTCCTAACCGCGGTTTCAATCAGCGTTTTTAGATGTGCTGACGTTACTGCAGATGCATGTGCTTCTGGCTTTGCCTTCAGGTTCCATCAATGTCTCGTTTGGTCTATATGCAGCTCTCAGTACGCTGAATCCGTTCACTCTTTGCTAATGATAAATTATGGGGCTGGAGTGGAAGTGACATTGTTCTGGAAGACAAGCCGCGTGCTCTGTTGGTATTCTGAGTGCTAAGGGGATTTTAGGAGACGGGGAAGGGCAATTGTAACCAAACAGGGAGGGCTAGGCCCAAATTGGCAGGGATGGTTTTCCCTCCTCCCCCATATTCAAGGACTGGAGCCCCAACAGTGTTGACAGAGGGCAGGGACTAGAAGCATCAAGGAACATCATCTCTCCAGCACCAGCCTGAGACAGCTTGTACATTTCACATTTAGATGCAGAAGCCTTGGACAGCGGCAGAGTACAGCTTTCTGCCTTCTGAGGGCGAGGGGATGCTCTCCTGCAGATGTCTAAGCACAGACCTTGTTTGTCTGAATTTTCTGGCATCCTGCACAGCCCAGCTCTTCGAGTGCGATGATATGGCAATACAGGAAGGCACTAGGTCCCTACCTTCCTTTCTTTTACAAAACACTGTTCTCCTTCTCCCACAAGGAAACTGACCAGAAGATGTACCAACCATACTACCTACCTCTCATCTATCTAATGGAAGTTGTTAAACCATTTGATAAATTCTCAGGTATCTATCTATTCTTGAGATTCTATTTCCTGCTAATATTTACAATATTGGAACCCTAAAAGTGGTGTTCCACCAAGACATTGAGTTGTTAGAGAGTTGGTTAGCACCTCAACAAGGCCTAACAAGTCAAAACATCAGTGAATCATGGGACAGTGGCTTAGCAGGATTAACGCCCTTATACAAAAACACATCAGAGAGGTTGTGCTTTCTCTTTACACTCTATGAACACACAGCAAGGACGTGGATAAGAAAAGCCAGAAAGAGACACTAGCCCTACCACACACTGACCTGGGACTTAATACCCCACACTGAGAACATACATTCCTACTGTTTACACTATTAAGGTGTAATCCTGGAGAGTTGCTCTCTGCACGACATTTAAATACATACCTTCTCCTGTGTTCTTCCTTGGTAAAAAGGGGGAACACAGCCTCTCTGGTATTTATGTAAAGGCCCTAATTCAATCAGACTAGGGGGCTCCTTTTAATTTTATCTAACCCTACCTATTGGTAATGAGCCATCGGGGGAGAAGACTATCCTAATGTTGTTTTTATCTTATTTACTACTTTGATAACTTTGTTCCTAAATTTTTACTGATTTTGGAATGTTTCATTGAGAGATGATATTTTTTCAAAATGATTATTTTGATGTGATTTCAGATTTACAGAAGTGTAAAAACTGTTTCTGAATGCCCACCTCCTGTACTTTGTTTAGTTAATTGCAGCCTCCATTTGTTGCTCTGTGTGAGTGTGCACCTATTCACACCTGAGCATTTCCCAGAATGTCAATAAAATGCATCAGATCTCAAGGATCCCCACAGCTGATCTCGCCACACTCTGGAAATTCCTTACGAACACTGTTTTTCCTCATCCAAACCCTAATCCAGCATTGCTGTCTTATTTATTTCAGCCTCCAGCTAAAATTCTGTGAAGAGGCCAGCTTATAGACAGGGTTATCTTTCTCATGGTTCTGAAGGCTGGGAAGTTGCCTATCAAGGCAGGGATAGACTCAGGATCTGATGTCGGCCTGTCCTCTTGTTAGCATTTGGGTTCTAGCAGGGTCCTGTGGTGGAAAGTTCCTTTAATCCCCTTTAATCTGTCACTCTTACTCAGTCTTCTTTATTGACCTTGTTAACTTATGAAGTGCCTGGATGACCTGCTTTGCGGACCGCCATCAACTAGGGCTTGTGTGATAGAAATATCGTAAGGGCAAGAAGTCCTCAGTGTCCCGTACAAAAACTGGTGGTGTTGGCTTATGCTAATTTTGGTGATGTTGACTCTGACCACTTGATTAATGGGTGTCAGCCGAGTCTCTCCACTGTGCAAAAGTAGTTTGCTACACCGGGAAACTGGTGGGCAGCTCTGGGGAGACATTTTCATACATCTTGTTCCTGATCACATTTTCACTACCTCTGTTAGTATTCATTGGCCATTTTCGTCTCCACTTCAAATTTAACTTGAGTTACAAGGAACAATTTTTTCCTTTACTTATTTATTTGTTTACTATAGGATGAATGCTACCTATTTTATTTCATTCTCCTCCTCCTCTTCCTCCTCCTCCTCCTCCTCCTTCTTCTTCTTCTTCTCTCTCTCTCTCTCTCTCTCTCTCTCTCTCTCTCTCTCTCTCTCTCTCTCTCTGTCTCTCTCTCTCCTTGATTTGGTCTGGGAGATTCCTTCCAAAGTTGCTACTGTGTGTTCATTTGTGCACCATCCATTCTTTGAGCAATTTTGTTTCTTCTGGTGAATCAGGCTGTTCCAAGAGCAGTACGATTTTATTTTGATTTATTAGCTGCATTCTTTGGATTCTAATTGGAGATGGAGTTTGAATATCATGTGGGAAACTGATAGTTTTAATGAGATGGTCACTGCACCATGTACCTTTGCTATGAGATGGCATCCTTATTTGCCCCAGAAAGCCCTTTTTGAATCCACTGTTTTGCACATCATTTTGATTTAATTGGTGTATTTGGGTGGGTTCTTTAAGAATTGAAGTAAACCTTCCTGTTCATTCAACACACTTCTATTGGTCCATACGTTTGTTGGTGATCTTTAATTTTTTTAAATGGAAATCTGTGCAAAGATAGATAATTTTATAACTATTGTTTTTTATATCTGTACTGTAGATCTCATCAAGGCATATTTAGAGAAGTATGGGTTGCTATGAATAAGCCCTGGATTCACTAAACAGCCACAAAATTTCCGTAGGGACTAGGGTAGGGTTATATATGTAATTAAGTCAGAAAAGACTAAGCTTATATAATTCTCTATTTTCCTCCCCTAATAGCTGTAAGAGGAGGGGCTATGACGCTTCTCTAGTAGCAGAAGATACATCAGTTTTTTTCCTGGCCTAATAGTTTAATATTTTTCACATTGTATAGTGTATTGTGATTGCCTTGGGGGCAAAGACCTTAGTTATATTTATTAGCTTTCCCTATTGGATATGTTCAGTAATTATTCATTGATTGCTTCTCTGGAGCAGCTCCAATTGCTTTAGAATGTATGAGGTTTGTTGACTCCTGGAATTATAGGCTTTACTGTGCTAACTTGCACTCTTTGGGATTGGTCCGAACCTTCTTTGGAGGGTCAAAATCACTAAAGCAATTCCAAAGTTTGCTTTTCGTCAAAATCCCCCCCCCCCTTACCAACATTCTATTTAAAAGACAGAAAAATGAAGGGGATTTTCTTTAAAAGGAAGAGACACTGTATAGTAAGTTCAAGTCAGGTGGTGGTGACACACACCTTTAATCCCAGCGCTTGGGAGGTCTATTTCCGAGGTTGAGGCCAGCCTGGTTTACTGAATTCCATGACAGCCAGGGCTACAGAGAGAAATCCTATGTCAAAACAAAACAAAACAGCAACAACAACAAAAATTCAAAATAAATGGAAATAAAGCTGCTATCCAGATGACCTCCTTCGGTGAATGCTGGGTGAGCTTAGGGGAAGGAAGCGCCTCCTCATGCTCCTAAATGACAATGCACAAGTGACTTCAGTGTCTTGTGGAAACGGACTCTACAAGGACGCCTTGCAGGCGTTCTGTCTTGCGCGCGTTGTCTTACACGCGTTCTGTCTTTCGTCGGTTCCCAGTCTTGGGCCTGATGAAGTCTGTAGCACAAAATCCCGAGATGCTGAGGCCTTCCCTCCCTGTGCTGAGGGCAGGTTTGGGAACAGCTTGAGAACTGTGCTGTGCAAAGAGCTGTCTAGTGACGCGAACACCCAGCTGAGGTTCCCCTGTCACTCAACTGTAGAAACCAACAGTTGGGCAAGGGCGCTCCCTCAAGGTGAAATGAATATGGGCTTGAGTTAGTAATCCCAGAATGTTTTCTGCCTTTGAGATCTGCTGGGAGGCATGCTTGCCTTAAGTGAAAGGGTTAGGCTTTTCTTTAAGCACATGAGCTCTCTTGCTATTTTAGGTAATCACTGTCTCCACACACACATATGCTTAACCAAGATCTAGGACATTGTGAATCCCATTGACCTTGTCCTGCCCTGCGTTAGAGTGTCTTGCTAGGCCAAATGAATGTTCTTAAAGAGTTTGGGATCATACTCTGGGGCTCTTGATTAGACACTGCTGTACGTCATGTACCCCCATGTTCCCGTGTTAACAGGCGTTCTTCCAAATGAGGATACAATGTGGCTCATGGTAGATGATAGCTCCGCCCCTGGGATCTCCCGGGGACAAGCTGGTGCTTTTAGAACTGCCTTGTGCCTTGCTCTTAATTTATCTGTTGTATTCAATATCACTGGAAGCCAGGAAAAGGCCAAACACCTGACCTCTGTTCCAGGACTGTGATATTGCACCTATTCCAAGCTTCCTTTGATCCTTGCTTTGGCAAGCCAAGTAGGGGAGCTCCTTTAGTGTTCCCTGAACCCCAGAGTTCATCTGACTTTGTTACTTTGTGATATTTAGTCTTCTCCTTACCATTTGACATGATAGCAGATTGGGGCTTTGAAAACCCTCTGCAAGGTATCTGATCAGGCAGAAGTTTTCCTGGTGTTCATATGCTTATTAATGACCTCAGCCTCTTTTAGATATTTTGAAAGAATGTCTACCTTTATAGGGTACAAAAAGTAATCATATATTAATTTAAAAGTTGGACTGAAGTAAAAAGTTGGACTTGAGTGATGGTCAGTTGACTTAAAACAATTTGGAAACAAATTCTGTGTATAAAGTGTGAGCCCTGGGTTAGGAAGACAGGTTTTAGATAATTCCCCTACGTGAGACGTCACAATATTATAAGCACATGATCTTAATTAATTATTTTAGGGGCTGGAGAGACGGCTCAGCACTTAATGGCCATTCTTTCAGAGAACCTAGGTTCAATACACAGCACCATGGTGGCTCACAGCCATCTGTAACTCCACTCCCAGGGAATCTGATGCCCTCTACCGGCCTCCATGGACAATGCATGCAGGTGGTATAAAGATACATGATAATAAGTACATTTAAATAATGATTATTTTACATGTCTGAGTGTTTTATCTGTACGTATGAAGAGGCACATTTGCATGCCTAGTGCTCATAGAGCTTCTAAGAAGGTATTTGATCCCTTGGAATTGCAGTTACAGATAGTTGTGAGCCACCATGTGGGTGCTGGGAATGGAACCCAGGTCCTCCGCAAGAGCAACAAATGCCCTTAACCACTGAGTGACCTCTCCAACCCCAGCACATGGCCTTTTCTTGACTATCTTCCAGTCTCAGTTGAAATCTTCTCGTGTGAATTATGAAATAATGATATTTTAATTAAAAATTTACTTTGTAATTAGAATTTTGAGCTGCCCAATCTTTCTTTCTAGTAGGAACAAGATGCTGAGGTCCCATGACTCCAAGTGGGGGGACTCAGGAAGAAGGGAGAAGAGCGAAGGACCATGAGGGCTGTGGAGGAGTCAGAGTTTACTCATGCTCCGCTTGTGTCTCTTTTTTGTTTGTCTGTGGCCCTGTGGACAGAGCAGGACCTCTCAGGCACTAGGCAAGTGCTCTTCCCAGCAAGGCTACAGCCCAGTTTTTCACCTCTCGTTTTTATCTTCTGTTCCACATTTATGTTGCTTCTAGTTGGCTGGGTGACTGAACCAGGGAGTTAAGACAAAGGGGGATGTTTAGAATGAGTTAAACTTCAGCAATTCACTTATGAGAATAAGGTGAAAAATTGCTGATCTGGAAAAGAGATCAATGCCCACAATGATTTTAGTGACGGAATCAAATCTCAATGGAAAGCTCCTTAGCTACAGCCAAAGATTTCCCCTAGAAACCAGGCCCTGGCGCTGTGGAAAAAGGCCAGTATTGAGATTTTATTAAAAAAAAATAATGAAATGGCTCCCTTTCTTCCAGCTCATGTTCACGGCTGCTTTTCCTATTTATACACTTCAGTAAGAGCCCTGAGCCGAAGGAGGATCTAAATTTGGAAACACGGGGTTTTCAAGTGCTGAGGCCTTTGGTTCACAGTTTCTCCTAGGGGTTTTATGCCCCTCACTTTCTCAGAGGACTGAGTTTCAAGTAAAGCAACAATGACAACAACCCCTCAGATTTCTATCTCTTTTGGGTCCTAGTACAAGGAAGCCGTTCTTCACTTCTCATCTTTCTGAGCCAAAGAGAGGTGTCTTTGAGCGCCTATGAGTTGAAATCCCTATGGCTGAGCCCACCCTGGGAAGGTCAGCCATCCTGCACGAGGGTGTGGTGTCTGTATGCTTAGGAGTATGGGAGGGAAGATGGCTCAGGAGAAAGAAGGCAGAGACCTGCTGCTCAGGAATGTAAAAGGCCCTCTAAAAAAGTAGGTAGAGACTGTTGCTCTTGGCAAGATGAAAACTTGCACCCCAAAGATTTAAGAATTGAGTCTTGATTTCAGCTTCAAGACATGGTTGGCTTTAAGTACAGAAAATTAGTATTTTTTATTGTAGTCCTAATAGTATACTTGTATTACTTCCCGCTGAAGTCCCGCATTCCTGCGAGCTGAAAGTCACAAGTAGTCCCCACACGGGTGGGGACTCTGGGCTCTCTCAGACTGCAGCACGACACAGAAGGAAGAAACCAGAGCTGTAACCCAGTCAAGGCTGTGGGTATGGAGGAAGAGCGAGGTCCTTCTAGGGACCTATACAGTAGGCAACCTTGCTCACTGTACAGCCTAGTTTGTCAAGGCTGGGAACACAGCTTCAGCCCAGGGTCATGCTAACCTTTGTGTTTTTTCCTACCTGTCCTTAGGAGCCATAGTGTGACACAATCCAGGCCATGAAGCAAGGCAAAAAATAGCACCTGCGGCTGGAGCAGGTGAACTTTAATGCCTGCCAGGGGGAGTGGGGAGTCTGCCAGCGGGAGGAGGAGGGTGGAGGATTCCAGGATTCCATAGCTCTGCCCTGGGCAGGGAGACAACAGCTGTTATTATTGTTACACAGAGGCCTCCGTGGCCTTTCTCCAGCTGGGAGAAGTTTGGACACACCAGCTACTCTTCCTCAGCACAGGGTTGTCCCTGCTTCCTGTTGAGGGGACCCACTTTCATTGTTGTTTGTATGGAACTCTACAGAAATGAATGCAGGGCTAGTTTAAGACTTTAGCCGATTAGAAGAGGAACCTCATATTGTCGGGGAGATAAACATCTTCACCAATATTTTGCTATCCTCACAGTTGGGGTTTGACTTTCAATCACTGGGTCACGAGACTATTTTTTTTCCCTGCTGAGAAAATTTATTTCAAGCTAGGTGTCTTATGACATCACAGATGTAATCAGTTTGTAATTTCTAGTTATTTGTTTTCTGGAATATGCTGTTGTCACTGCCTGCCACCACTTGGCCCCTGAATTGAGTCATGTTTCTGTCTGTTCTAACAAGTTTAAATTTATGGCAGTATGAAAGTTGCCACATGTTGCATTGGGGCTTGGGGTAACTGGTGCCAGGGCTTTTCAGGGGGTGCCATCACGATCTGCTGGGATTTTCTCTTCTCACTGCCTTCTTGGCAAGGAATCAAGCTCACGCATAGACTGACCCAGCTGCTCCTCTTGCGACAAATAGGAAACATATTGGAATATTGTGCTGGGGTGCCAGCAAGTTTGGAGAAAATAGTGCTCTTTTTCTCTCCCACCCCGCCCCGCTTCTTTCGTTTCTTCCTCCTTGCAGTGTGGTTCAAACTCGGGTTCTTATGCATGCTAGGCAAGGGCTGTACTACTTAGCTACACCCCACCCTTGCATTTGTTTCTCTTTTGAGATTATCTCCTGTATCGAAGGTCATCCTCTGACTCTCTTTGTAGCTGAGGATGACTTTGAACTTCCTATCCTCCTGTCTCTTCTGCAGTGCTGGGATTATAGGGGTGCATTGTCATTTCCAGTTTATGTGATGCTTGGCACTGAGCCCAGGACTTCGTGCATGCCAGGCTGCCATGTCACTAAGTGTCACTCTGTGAGACAGAGTCTCATTATTTGGTCCAGGCTGGCCTGGACCTTACTCAGTCTTCTTGTCCCAGCCTCCCAAGCTGGGGTTCTCGGTAGCGCTCTGCCTGGATATTGTTTCTCTTCAGAAGTCTTTGCATTGTATTTGGTATTCTGCAGAGCTTTACACTCTGCTCTGGCATGAGTGTTGGAGAACGAAGACAGGCCCGTTCTTAGGAAGAAGTGGATTTCAGATACTCATTTAAAACAGCGACAACGACAACGACAACAAAGGGACCTCACAGGTCATTGTTCTCAGGCCGGCACCTTCACACAGACTCCTCTGGGAAAGCTGGCCTTGGGCTTGCCTCTGTAGCTCACTCTGTGACAAGGGTCTCATACACCATTTTCTGAAGTTCTCGGCAAATACTTCAATGGTCCAGTAATCGCTTGTCCTCAAGTCACCTTGTTGAAGACCAGAACTGAGACCATATTAAGAACGCCTGCCTTGATGCTGCCTGAAGGGTGGGTCATCTTCACACCTGTGAGGTTTGGGGGTGCATTGGCTGGTGTCATCTGGAGCTTTTCTGTCAAGTCCTTACTCTGTCCCCCCAAGTGGAGGCCTTTCACTGATAAAGTCATGGGTCTCAAGTCGCTGGAAGAACCTCCCTTTCACAAACCAGTGTTCTGAGACCTGGCGTCTTTGCCCTTGAAGAGCAGCCCAGTGCTGAGGTTGTAGTACTTTCTTATCATTCCTCCCAACACACTCCTCTAAGTGTTGGAAGGAGGCTGCTTGTTTGTTCTCTGCTGCTTAGCCCCAAAATAATACAGAAACTGTATTAACTAAGTCACTCCTTGGCCCATTAGCTCTAGCTTCTTATTGGCTAACTCTTACATCTTAATTTAACGTGTATCGCCACGTGACAGTGGCTTACCAGCAAAGTTTCAGCATGTCTGACTCTGGCAGCGGCTCCATGACTTCTCCTGACTCTGCCCTTCTTTCTCCCAACATTCAATTTAGTTTTCCCACCTATCTACCCTGATATAGGTCCAAAGCAGCTTCTTTATTCATTAATGGTAATCACAGCACACAGAGGGGACTCCCACATCACTCAGTGTCATGTAGCTAGAATTTTATTAAGTAAAAAAAAAAATCAAAGTATTTATTGTGTACTCATTCTAAGGGCTGGTATTTCAAGCCAGTTGGTAGCAGAATATTCTGAATATAGATATATCCTGACCACAGATGAATAGATATCAAAACTTTCTTGGGGAATCTAGGCTGGATGATAGGTAGGCTGTGTGTCAAATGAAAGAAATTTAAGACCTTTCTCACCTTAAGGCAGTTTTGAGACTTTGAAACTCATGGAGAGATCTAGAAACTGAATTATGGATCACGAGTTCAGAACATCTGTTTTCTTCCCATCTCCTCCCACCTTTTAGCCCTGGCAGTCTGTATCACCTTAAACTACCAGTCCAGCACTGACAGAGGGGCAGAAGGCGTAGCAGTTGCTTCTGTTAGCCTCACATTTGAAGGCTTGGACTGAGGTACTCACGGCCAGTTGGCTGCCAAGGCCTTTGGCTTTCTTGAATGCCTCGAACACACACTGATGTTTCAAGGCTGGGTGCTCCCCAGCTGGAGCCCTGAGAATGCTTGCGTGGCATCCCTAGCGAAGGAGACTCACTTGAAAGAAACTCCCACAAAGTAAATCATCAGGACCGGATGGTTTCCATCCAAGAGTTGGGGAGGAAATGAAGTGCGAAATAGCACAGATACTGATGGAGACATTAGTTCTCCATTAAAACCACAACTGTGTCAGAGCAGAAGTTTGTTAACGTGATGACCTTATCGCCAGAGGAGAAAGATTAGTGGCCTCTCTGAGGTCCCTGGGAAACCTGGACCACTTGGAAAGAGCAACATACAATGCGGACAGTGACATCATGGACTTTATCCTCTGAAATCAGGTAGAGGGGACGTTGTGACAACTGAGGTCGGCCTTCAGTAGAACCTTAGGAAGACTGACATAGTGAGCACAAATCCTACTGTTCTGTCCTGTGCTGTTCTTGACAGACATCACTAATCAATCTGCTACCTGCCCCTCTGATCTTAACGTTGGCTTCCTGGGTCTCGAGTCTGAGCCCCCAACTGCCACAGATTAGGTGACTTGTGTGTTAGAAGAGCCTTGCACCCCTACTTAGAGGAGATACCAGGTTGTCCCATTGAGTGATGCGGCAGTTACCTTATCAGTGAATGGCTGCTTTGCACATGTAGAAACAGAAAATCAGATTGAATGCACTCAGGGTAGAACGGAGCCTTTTTGCACCTTGGTTTCTTCCATGGCTCACCACTAGGGGGATGGCTCGGAGTCCAGTGAAGCTAATGTGGGTGCCCATTGCTACGCACATCTGACCTCTTGTTTCCAGTCTACCGCAAGGTTACTTGTGATTGGTTTACACCTTACGAAATCACAGTCCACGGAAAAAGACACTGGGGAGATCATCTTGTCTAGATCTTTGCCTCATAGAAGCAAATGGTTATCATTCCCATCGCACAAACCCGGTAATAGTGATCTAGCAATAGAAAATGAAACGCCTCACGTGAGGGCGTGTGAGGAGGAGGGAGAATGAGTGGCATGAGGATGAGTGAGGAGAAAGGATCCAAAGGAATGGCCTCTCACTAAAGCACCTTATTTCCGGTCTCAGTTTCCTCATCTGTAATGGGCATGGTGCTTGGGTTTAGCAGTGTTTGAAGGACGTCACTAGATGGCCGTGCATGCAGAGATTAGCTGTGATGTGGAGAACGTGTATTTGTAAGTACTTTATAGTTTACAAAGTGCTTTCATGTGCACTATTGTACTCTTCTGGTGACTTACCACGTCGGGCAAGTGGCAGGAGTCCTTGTCTCCATCTCATGGCTGGGCTAGCAAAGGTGGCTTTTGCCATGTGACCTCCTTCTGAAGAGAAAGAACCAGGGCTCACATTTTTTGCTTTCAGATTCAAAATCCGAGGCACCTTTTCACAGTAAAACGATAAATAGTTCAGAGTTGACTGTATTTATCATTCACTTTGATGACAGCAAAGTGTCTTCAGTGTCACCCAGTGGTAAAAATAGACCTTGAGCCTCCAGGGCAAGGAGGTTCTCGGCAACAAACAAACTGAGCTCACCACAGTGTTCTTTCCTTTGGCAGATGCAGCCACCACAGCCTTTAGGAAAGCCTTGGCATGGGCAGCATCACCACCCACTGTGCCCAGCTTTCCCCAGAGAACTGCAGCTCCTCAGTGCCAACACACACACACACACACACACACACACACACACACACACACACACACACACACACACACACACCACTCAGGGAATACGGGTAGGGGCTTCTTCTAAGGTCTTGGGACCATCGACAGAGAACATATCCCTGACCAGGGAACTGGACTGCTCACCTCATTACAGCAAACTTGATGTGGTTTTGGCAGATGAGAAGGAGGAAACCTAGTGAACATGGGGCTCCTGTGCCACTAATGTTTTTCTGAGATATGGGGAAGGAGAGCAAGAAAGGATAGTTGCAGAGTTGCCCTGTATACAGAGTATATCTCACTGCCTCCCCTGAAGCACCTGACTTGGCTGCAACATGCATGCATGGTTACCATGGAGATGAAGGGGAAAGGAAGACACAGGTACAGAAACTACCTGTGTTTCTTTGGGAGATTGAGGTAGGAAGACCAGGAATTCAAGGCCAGTCTGGGCTGTATGAGATACTGTCTCACAAAAAATGTACTTGGATATCTGCTCTCTTTGAAATAACCTTACCTATGACATATGACTTTTAGATAGTCTTATTTCATCTGTTTATAGTCTTATTTCAGTCCTTTATTGCATTAATAAACATGATCTCCAGTGCAGTGCATTTGTATTTGATAACTCTTGCATATTACTTCGTATAATAAGGAAAACCCACCTTCATTGTTAAGTCAACTTAGATTATACATAGACTATAGTACATACAATAAAAATTTAACATACACAACTGCTCATATGCCATCAATAAGACCTCATCCTCCAGACTTGTGAATTCTTGGGGAAAATTATTTCCACGTGTTCCTAAAACGACTTAAAATTTTTGAGTGGTTGGTGGTCCATTGGTTCTAAATAGCTGACCTGTCAAAATGCCATCTTTAAACTCCAGTGATGCACAGAGGCTTGGAATTAGCCAGGGTTGAATTTATTATAGAACAAAGGGAGGTGATGACTAACACCCATCTGAACGGTACTGGGTGGGGGTAATCCTCGGATGGATTAGACGCCAGGAGCCTAAAACCACATTCTCTGCATGTTGGTTCCTTGCCCAGAAATGGGGAAAGGCCAAACACTATTGCTTTTTAAATAACAGGGTATCTCTAAGGGACTCTGGTCAGAGTGGGTGGAGAGAAAGGGGGACTCCTTTCTCTTGTGATCTTCAGCACTGAGAGCCTAGAACTGTTCTGTGTGCAGCAGTCCCCCAAGCTGACAGCCCACCCAGTTAGGGGTATGAGCAATCAGACAGCTTCTCTGGGTAGACACAGCATTAAAGTGTAAGTGTGTAAGACTCTACATTAAAGTGTAAGTGTGTAAGAGTCTACATTAAAGTATAAGTGTGTAAGACTCTACATTAAAGTTTAAATGTGTAAGACTCTACATTAAAGTGTAAGTGTGTAAGATGCTACATTAAAGTATAAGTGTGTGAGACTAAGTGCAACTGTGTAAGACACTACATTAAAGTATGAGTGCGTAAGACTCTACATAAAAGTTTAAGTGTGTAAGACACTATATTAAAGTATAAATGTGTAAGATTCTATATGGAAGTGCAAGTGTATAAGACATTGTATTAAAGTATAAGTATGTAAGACTAAGTGTAACTGGGTAAGACTCTACATTAAAGTATAGCTGTGTAAGACTTTCTCTTATCACTAGAGGATTACCTTGCAGTTATTTTGGGAATCTGCTAAAAAGATGAACTGAGTTATTACCACTGCCCCATGAAGTCAAACTACAGCTAGTATCCTGATGCACTGAAAACATCTGGATCCAGAGCACTGGAGTTTCAGGGTCATTCATCTTTGTATTAGTTGTCCATTAGTACCACACTAAACTCATTTTCAGAATGGTTTTATCACTTTTCTCTCTTTCTTTTGACATCTACCACAAACTTTAAAAAGGATGGGCTTTCAAATAGAATAACATCCACGGAAAGTAACCCTGAGACAAGACTCCAACAGAGGCTTTCCTTGCTGGGGAGAAAACCGACCGGTAGAAAGTCGTTTTGACCCCATTCCCCTGGAGGAGGGACACTCGAATCACAAGCCCGGGTGCTCAGGAAATCTCTTGTCATTCTGAGATGGCTTGGAACATGGTGCCATGTCTGTGGCTTCCAAATACGGTTCAGGCTGGGTCATCATGACAGTTGCTGAATTGGCACCATCATGGGGGCTGAAGTGGGACCTCTGACAGCACTTAAATGCCATGGCCTCTGGGCTCCAAGTCTTCCTAGGCCAGGAGGCAAAGGCAGCGTGGAGCCTTATGGGGAGAATGGAAGGAGTGACTTTGGCATGGAAATTGTGCAGCAGCCGGCGACACTGCTACTCCTTCAGAGAGCAACAGACACCCACAAACACACCAGCTATTTTAGAGGCCGTCAGGTTCTGAATTGCTGACATACTTGGAGGACACTGTCGCTTCAAAGGTCATTCTGACCCGCCAAGGTAGGTAGGCCTGGGGAAAGACTGACGGTGCTGTAGCCAAGTCATTGGGTGAGGATCAGGTGGAAATAAGTGACCTTGTACAGAGTACCCAAGGAGTCAGGGATAGGGTTAGGAATAACACATTGACTCTGAGATTCCCAAATCAGTCTTCTACACAGAGGACAGATCAGTCTTCTACACAGATCAGCAGTTCCTAACTCACTCCACCTGCTGCTTCTCGGCTGTCACCTAATGTCCACCCTGGGGTTAGGGTCCTTTGATGATGCATTCCCTTTTGGGAAGGGGGGAAAGGAAAGGTAGGGAAGACCCAAGGGGCTTAGCTTGTTCCAGAGACATGAGGTATGAGGGTAGAATTCAAGATTTGCAAGTGTATTAAGCTCAGCCAGCAAGTTATAAAGACAAAGACAAACCATACACGAATCTAGGAATTTCTCTTGCCTCCAGAGTTTGCTCGGTGTCCACAAAGGGAACCTTTTTCTACTATTAAAACATTCAATCTTAGTTCTCTCTCTTTCCCCCTCCCCTTTCCCTCTCTCCTTCTCCTTTCATTTCTTTTTTCCTCTTGCCCCTCCCCCTCAGTCCTGTTTTCCTTCTTTCCTTTTCCCCTCTCTTCCTCCATCTCTTTTCTTTGTTTCTTTCCGTCCCTTTCTGTCTGTCTCTGTCTTGCTATGTGGCCCATCTCACATTTGCCTAGAACTTGTGAACCTCTGCCTCAACCTTCCCAGTGTGGGGATCACAGGTACATACTACCATTGCATCTGGCTGGATTCCTGCTGGTTGCATATGGGACGGTAGATGAGTTAATATTTTTATTAAGAACGTCATAGGTTCTTAATAATACTCTTTTTAATACTCCTGAGTTGGAGGCACTAGGCATGGTGCTTTGTGCATCTTTCAAAGATGTAAAATGTCCATTCTTGGTCTCCCGCCTCTACCAACAGGAACCTCATCTACACACTGATCTTCCTTCCTCCCACAGTGTGCATATTCCTCTTCTTGAATCAGGGGGTGAGTATCCTTGACATGGTTGTCAGTTGGAGTCAGGGCTCCCTTTGGTCTCCCACATTTTTTTCTATTTCTCTACACATTTCTTTGGATGAGGCCTTATCTGCCTTTTCAGCAGCAGTTACTTTCTCTGCTGCTCAAGGCTAGAGTTTGCTTTCCTGGTCCCCTTTTTTTATGAATGGCCAGTGGGGGTCTCTGTTCCCAGCAGTCTTCCTTCTCTCTGCTTTCAGACCCAGCTGTGCCTGGGGGAGTAGCGTTTAAGTTGATCCTACCGAAACAGTCTTTTTAAGTGGACAGTTACATTGCATCTTCACTTTCGCTCCTGCCTCTTGATCCTGTACCCTGACTCCATCCAGTTTTGACAATTTTTTTCGATTGATCCTGAAATATTTTCTTCATCAGTGATCCTTTTATGTCCTGTATTTTATGCTTTTTATTTGCATATGCTTTTCTTCATTTGTAAGCACACAGACTCTCCCACAGTGATGGACAGGAAAGTGGCTGAAAGAACCCATAGACCTTTCCAAATGATGGAAAGAACTAGATGCCGTCCTACTCTGTGCCAGAGGCTGTCCTGAGTCACCAGCATCTCTAGATTATCTCCAACTAAAGAAGTGTTGCTCAGAAAGGGCATGCCTCTTGCACAGCCATGTATCTGAGCCTCCGTGTGTGGCTCTAGTCATGGCTGGTGCTCCTTCCTTTACCTCATGGCACTTCTGCAAACCTATCTTGCTGCAGACAGCAGGGACAATGCTATACAGCAGAACTGGGGTCTCAGCTGCTGTCTGTGTAGGAGAGCCGCTCCTTCTCTGAAGGAGGAGGCCATCTCTGCCTTTGTATTTCACTGCCAGCTCCACTATGTCTAATATTTGCAGGACTTGATTCTCCATCCATTTTATCTGCATGAATGAAGGTCTCTTTTCTTGTCAGGTTCTTATGGAAGAGAGTTGGTATCAGAGTGCTTTCTCTCAGCGCTTGACAATGGTTGCTCCTTCACAGAAGCAGCTGGACTCGCTGCCTTCATTAGAAGCCCCTGAACTGTTTCTAAGGCAGACCTCTCCAATCTGTTTAACACATTGCACAGGCAAAATTCAGGCTGTAAAGTCAGGAGACAGGTAATCTCGGGATTTAATAGAGTTTTTGCTGGGAGTATGGTATGCAATTAAGACACTCCACTACGAGGGATATATTTGTCTTCTGGAAGAAGATCAGAAAAATAACATTAAAACTTTTAATTTGGTATCAGTCCACCTTCTACCTATATTTTTTTATCTTCCTCTTTTAAAATATAGCATTTTATCCATACATTCATCTGTTCAGTAACAGGTAGTATTTTACTGAGAATATAGCAGGCGGTGGACAATGTTCCAGGGACTAATACAGGTGTGATCTGAATGGCACAGGTTGCTGTTCTTTGTGCATTTCTGGTGGGTTTTCCTGCCACACCTTTGCTTTTAAGTCTCCTACTCTGGAAGATCTTCCTTCTCCTTTGCCAATGTGTCTTTGCTCAGGAAAGATGTCATGGATGAAGAGGTTCCTCTCACCTCCAAATTCCCATGGCATTTTTGTGCTTTTGTTTTTTTTTTTTTTCAGCTGAGAGCACATGAAAAGTAGTATTTTAAAAAATACTGGTAATGTAAATATGGAAATGCATGTATACAAATATATTGCCAGCAGCTGATAAAAGGTTTACAAAGTAGGTCTTAATGATATAGTATTCTATAGATGATAAAAATAATTGAGATGAATGAAGTCCTTCCTTAAGGTAGACAATTGGAAGGAGGAGAGACGAACTCTAGAATGTCCTCCTTTGGATCCCAAGCCCTAAATGCTATGCTGGATTTGGGGCACTCTACATTTTTAGACTTGTCCATGGAGTTACCCGCCTTCTCTGAATGATTTTGTAAAAATCCAACCCAGCGCCAGCCCAGGCTATATACTCAATAACTATTTGCAAGACAAATATATGATTGAATGGTGGATAGGTTCAGAGTACTGAAGAAGCTGTTGTGTTTATGTGATGAGGTTGTTTGGTTTTAAATGTATAGCTGAAGGTCTCCTGAGTGTCACCTAAAGGGCTCTGTGTGTTCCTGGGCATGCTCAAATGTCTATCATATTCACGTGTTGGAAATTAGCATCGCTAAGGATCCTGTCCCCAGAAGTCACAATTAAGTTACACTTACTGCTTAGAAATCGGGTGTTCAGTTCTTACCTTTTAGTACATTAGTATGTTTGTATGTTAATTTATGCCTAGTGGGAACATCCTAGAAAGCTGTAGTGCAGGTGCTTCTGGGACCTGCTTTTCAGTTCTCAGGAAGTACCATGACAGCTGATGCAAACGATGCAATAGCAGGGGCTGGCATTGGGGGTGTCGGTGAGTGGATGGAAGTCATGGTTACAAAGAGCAAAGATGTCCTGGCTTGAGTATGAACTGATATGCCACTTCAGCCAGGACAAATGTCAAGAGCCCCAGGAAGGGGCCTGTGTTGAGCGCAGCTAACCTAAAATTCACTGGGAAGGTTTGAAGACTACCCAGCTGGTCAGAGTCAAGAAGTGAAGGACTCTTGATGCAAGCTGTTTAGCTCGAATATTGTCCCATGGCTTGTGATCCCATTTTTGATGATTTTATTTGTGTATTATATTTCACGAATATTATCTGCACTAAATAGTCTCCCAAAACTAAATTTTGTAGGGAGAGTAAAACAAATCTAAAATTAAGGTTGTTTTAGAAAAATCCAAGACCCATCTGGGCATGGTCAACCACGCCATTAATCCCAACACTCAGGAAGCAGAGGCAGGCAGATCTCTGTGAGTTCATGACCAGCCTGGTCTACAAGCTACTCAGAGAAACCCTGTCTCAAAAAACAGACAAACAAACAATCCAAAATCCAAGTATGTCTCTTATTTTCTCTTGGTTCTCCCAGCATTGGTGAACTCTTGCATGCTGTCTTGACTCTTGTGTGTTATGAAGTACTTTCATAGTCGTTATCACGAGCTAAATTGTCTTTAAGCACAATTAACCATTTAGGACTATGGGAAACTTCTAGGTCCTGAAATGTGACCTGAATTAAATATAAATTAACTAGAATTTGCATAAATAGGAGCTGTTTCTACTTCCTTGCATGCCTTTCAATGCTTTCATTGATTTTTTTTTCCAAATACAAACACCTTCCAACCACCACACCTTCTGTTACTTTGCTTATCAGCAAAAGGATGAGCTGATTTTGACAGTGACTTTCACTCTCTGTCTTATTTGGATCTTTCAACCAGTAGTCTGGAGACAGGAAGTGGAATACAACAAGAGGCCGTACTTCCTGTACTTCCTGACAAAATAATGTTTAAACGGGATAAGAGACATTAAATATTGCTGATTATGACTATCTTGGTAGTGGAGGAGGAAAATTATCATGTGACTTTGTTTGGCTTTTCTCCTCTTCCAGAAGAATTGGCAACATTTTTGTTACTGAGAAACTGTCTTGTCACTGAAGAGCTTAGAAGGTTCCAGATCTTCACACGGCAACAGTGTAGGCTGGAAAGAACACCTACCCAAATGGCAGCCTAACTCACGCCCCATTCTGACACCAGTCCTGCTATATAAGAGAAACCTTTATTCACAAGCAAGCCTCCATATCTGCTTGTAAAATATCAGAGCCAGAAAACCCCTACTTCATAGAGTGCCTGTGAAAATTAACGAAGCAATGTAGGTTCACCTCCAGCCTGGTGCTGGATGCATTTCCCCTTCCACTTTGAAGCATCCAGAGGATTGAAAGGCCCAACCTCCCATGGCATTAAGTCTTTGCCTGCTCGACAAGAAACAGATCAAAAAATAGTGACTGCTGTCACTGCTGTGTGAATCTCCTTCACAAGTCTTGAACCCTAGAAGCAACTGCCCCTTAATGTAATTCTATGTGTCATGGGGAGAGCTGTTGCTTATTAGGTGGAGAATGCTTTGGGCAGCTAAAGAGATAAGAGCTCTTAGTCTCCTTAATTGGCCTATTGGCACAGGAATTGCAGGCTTCAGGTTACCTTCCCCTTTCTCCCAAATAGAACTTGGAGGGCATGGAGAGCTTGGGGACTCCATCCTATGACAGATGCCATCTAACAGGCTCATTTGAGTGTTTGCTAGCATCATGATTTTAGTTTAATCCAACCTGGGTTACAGGTCAGTCTCTTGAAGCGCAGGATGGAGTATCAAATTTGGGCTCAGTCCGTACTCAGGTTAGTGCCAAATACTGTGGTTTTTCCATATTTAGAATTACTCTATGAAAAATGTCATCACCAGCTTTCTCTCTAAGATACCTTGAAGTTTGGCAGCCCAGGACCAACCTCCACTCCAAAGGGACTCTGGGACAGTTTTCTTGTGCCTGATTCAGAGAACACTACCTGGATTATAAGATTCTGATATCTGTTCTGGTGGGAATGAGACTCCTGAGATAGCCAAGGGGTCTTGATCTGTGGTCACGCATTAGTGCTTGGTAGAAAAAACAACTCAGTAAATGCTTATGTGCCCATAATCTCAGAAAGTTGACCCTCTGTGATTGTCTTCTGTCACCGAGCTTCCATTCTGAAACTAGACTATCATAACCCTTCGTTTACACAGGACACAGAACAAAGACTTCAACTTGGCTTCTAGTCTGAAAGTGAAAGAAAACCATCGTGCTCATGTAGAATCAAGTTTTAGTTTGCTGAGAACAAAGGCTGAAGTCTCCATTCTGATATCCATGGTCTTTACAAGTTCCGAACTCCACATGGCCATCTATTTTGCTTATCTCATCCCAAGAGTTTAGAAGTAGGGCACACACATAGGGAATGTTGAGTAAACAGTTATTTAGTTTAGTTGAACCTGACTTCTGTCTTCATCTCATGTTCTTCACCCTCTATCTTTACATACGCTAAAGCCTGGCCATTGTATGTGTTCCAAAAGCACCCAAATCCTTATTCATGCCATTTTGTCTTGTCATTGTTTGATGCTGTTGAACCTGTGTTAGCAGGGACTTTATAGCCCCTCTAATGAATGTGCATGTGCTGTGCTATGGAGAGGAAGGAAACTGAGCACCAGAGCGGTTATGTGTCTTAGACAAGATTAACTTGCCGAAGCCATTTCAGTGGTGCATAGTTAAGATAGTTAAGAAACATTACACAGACGTCAGCTGCTTTGGTCAGGGACAAACTTAGCATGATCTTGGGAGAGCAGGTCACTGAATCAGGAGGCAGAAGATCTGTGTTCTGCTTTGGTGACTTTCACGTCTCTTGCTTTTAGTTTGCTAATCCACAAAATGGGAAGACTATATATGTGTTCTGTCACATACACACCCACCCACACCCACGGTACATTTACTAGAAGCCTAAACTGCATGCTTATTGCTATGATTCATAAACTAAAATCAATTCCCTGTGGGAACTTAGTGTCATGGTATTCATGTTAATAAAGCAAAATTGGTTTGATGTAGAAAATGAATGATGCTTCAAACTGTGACAGGGAGCCTATTATGGACAGGAGCAGTTATTTACATATGTATGTGGGTTTTGCCCTATGAGTCATATGATGTAACCAACACAGAATGGTGGATACAAAATTTTTTCTTCTTTACCTTCCATGAGTGTGAATTTATCATTTGTGCTCCTTATTTACTGAAATACCTGTGTTGAAATAATATTTATAAAAAATTTTATGGATAATTCAGATTAGTTTCTTATATTTAATTTATTAAGAAACAAAGCCAAATGTTGCCAAAATAAAAATAACTAGAGATGCTTTTAATCTTTAAAGGATTAATCATTAAATTTTTCCCTTATTTTTATTTTATGTGTTTAAGTGTTTTGCCTGTGTGCATGTCTATGTACCACATGCATGCCTGGTACCTGAGGAGGTCAGAAGAGATTACCGCATTCCCTGGGACTGGAGTGACAGAGGGTTGTCATGCTTTTTAATGGATGATCTGATTTGATTAATATAACTGACCACGTGCTTCTTAAATGCTTCACTTAGGCAATGTGATTATATATTCTGATTAATAGAAAAAAGTATTGAACAAGTAGTTTAACTGTTTGGAGTACGTTTATTTATCAGGTTGGGAGGGCGTGTGTGCCATGGTGCACCTGTAGAGGTCAGAGGACAACTTTGTGAAGTTGGCTTTTTCCTTTTACCTTTCCATGGCTTCCAGGCATTGATCTCAGGTTGCCAGCCTGGGAACTACACACACTTACTGCTGAGCCATTGTGCTGGGCCCCTAAATGTGTTATGTACTTACGCTTTAGGAATATATATGTACAAAGGGTTAAACTTTACTTTTTTTGCAGACTGCTGATCTTGATCACGACTCTGAGATTACAGTCTAAGGTTCTTGTGTAGTAGCTTATCTCACCAGACTTTTACTCCTCTGTCATTTTTTGAAAACTGTTGAACATACAGGGTCGATTTTATTTTTGAATGATGACAGCTACAGAACAAGTGAGAAATGAACAATAAAGAGTGCATTCCAATAATTTCACTCATAGGCTGGAGCCTACAATCTGTAACAAGCTCATGGGCTCCTTTTATGTGAGAACATGGGATGTGAGGGTTTAGAATGTTTCTGGTAATATAAATAGCTGTTTCTGAAAATGCTCTTCAGAGGTAAGCGCTGCTTATGCTACCATAACTTAGCCATTTTTTAGTAGCAATGGAGTCTCCAAAGATCTTTCCCAATCCTCTCAAACCTCTATGTCCTCTAGATTTTCACAAGACATATGAGACTCTATGTAATGATATGGAAAAAGTGTTGTAGTTACCTGTGTTGGTCTCTGAATATTTCTGACTTCTTCCTATGTCTAACTGCCTTGTAATACATTGGAGAGAGTCTTTTTTTTTCTCCTTGGTACTTTTCAGAATCGAGCACAGTGTTAGGCACACAGTAACTACTCTGTGAACCCATAGTTAATCAATACTAACTGGAAATCCCTCATGGTCTATATTCTGTTTCTAATTATCTATGTGGTACATAATCTGGAGCCATATGCTCATAGGTGCTAATTGATTAGCCTGGTTGAAACTGTAGCTACTCACTGAATCCTTAGTCAATCTTTTAATTTCGGCAATGGAAACCTGGGCCTTTATTCTTTTTCTTCATTTAATTTAGTTTGTTCAAGTCACTTTGCTCCTAACTTTGCTAATACCTTCCTGGGTATTCCTCTCATTGGAGAGGACCCTTACATTCTTCACATCATCAGAGACAAAATAGATTCTAAAAGTTTCCAGTTTTGCCCTTTCCAGGCACAATGGGGAAACGGATCCTTTGTGGTCAAGTGATTTGACCAAGGCTATGTGTTGATCTGTTTAGTAACACATTTGAGTCCTTGTCTTCTTCCTGACAGTGTGTTCAGAAGAAAGTCTCTTCTTTCCTAGTTCCCAGCCATAGTCCTCATTTCAATCCATTAACATAGATAATTGTTATGACTTAGTGTGGTGGTGTCTCTGCCCCTCCCCTGTTCCCCTCACTGAACATGCAGTGATGGAATGACATGTCTAAAACTTCTGCTGGACCCCAGTTTCAGTGTCTACTCCCAATTTTATTTTATAATTATATCACTTAGCGGTGAAGGCATTTTAGCACTTTGGTTATAGGTAAGTTAAAGCTATTTGAAAAAAAATTTGCTTTGAGAAGATTTTTGAAAAAGTTACACTATTCATGTTAAATAAGAAGCTTTTGGTATCAGAGGCAAATGGGCTTTGGAAATCCATCCTTGTCTGTGACTGAGCGTGTGACATTACAATGGCTCTGTTTCTGAATGACATCTCAATCAAGCTAGGAAGGATGTTTATCACTCAGCAGTTGCTCTCATCGTAGATCTATGCTGGAGGGAGATTAACAAACAGCTTGGTTAGCCCAAGGCATAAAACTAAACCCGGATGTGTAGAATCTATCTATAAAACTTTTCAATGATTTCAAATGAGGATAGTTACTGAACTAGAGATTATGGATAAACTAACATTTTTGGTTAGAAACCACTCTTATGTAAGAAGCAAGTTGATCATGCAGCAACTTGATTCTGTTCAGAAGTGAGGGATGAGGGAGATTAGACAGAAGTGACACTTTGGTTCCTGCGGACACCTTCTTCCTTATGGATGATGACAAAGTTGTGGCTGTTGCCAGAGATGATGTCTGGATTTGGGAGAGGAAAATTCTGGAGAGAATGCAATGTGTTGGTCACATGTCTAGAAATCAGCTATAGGCAAATATGGATGGTAACAACATGGTCTGGCTTTCTGTCTCATCCTCCCCCAATTTACTAGTGCCAAGATCTGACCCATAGCAACACTGAAAAGTCATTTGACAATCGATGTAAACAGACATCCTCAAAAGGAGGCAAAATGGCCAGAGTATGTGAAAAAGGCTCAACATTACTAATAATCAGAGATAAAACTCTAGTGACATATTATCTATTCCAGCAAGAAAGATTATTCTAAAAAAGACAAGAGATAACAAGTGCTAGCCAAGACACAGAGAAAAGGGAACTTCTGCAAATATGTTAGTGAGAATGGAAACTAATACAGCCACTCTGAAGAACAGTATGGGAGATCCTAAAAATTTTAAAGGGAAATCACCATATGATTTAGTAATCTCACTATTAGGTATAGTGTAGGCAGAGTTTTTTGTTGGGATCACTATCAGCTCTGTTTCACCAGCTGCTTCCCATATAACCAGTAATTAGCTCAGGCTTATTACTAACTAGCTTTTACAACTTAAATTAACTCACTTCTACTACATGTCTTGTTTCCTTTCTGTCTGTCTGGCGACTCCTCTGACTCTGCTCTTCCCCTGCCCAGTGTCCTTAGTCTGGTTCTCCCACCTAACCTTATCCTGTCAAGCTAGTGACCAGTCAGCATCTTTATTAAACCAGTCACAATGACATATATTCACACATGTAGGAGAGGTAAAAGCCATGAGCCTCTAGGCAGCACATATATTAATAGAAGTGGGTTAAGGTTAATTTAAGTTGTAAGAGGTAATAATAAGCCTGAGCTATTGGCTGAGCATTTATAAGTAATAATAAGTCTCTGAGTGGTTATTCGGGAAGTGGCTGGTGGAACAGATTTGATCATGGTCCTGACAAAAACTCTGCCTACAGTATAGATCCAAAGAAATTAAGTCAACACATCAAAAAGACATCTTCACTTAGTCACAATAGCCAAGAACTGGAAAGAACCTAAGTGCCCATAGCTGACAAATGAGTACAGAAAATGTGGTACATTTACACAATGAAATACTATAGCACTATAAGAAGAATGAAATCCTGTCATATGCAGCAACACAAATAGACCTGGAGATCACTAGTTTCACTAAAAGAACCCAGAAACAGAAAAACAGGCACTTCATAATCTCACTTACATGTGGAATCTAAAGAAATCAGTGTCTTAGAAACTGAGTGTAGAATGGTGGTTACCTGAAGCTTCTAGGAGTAGAGGGAAGGAGGGAAGGTAACTTTATCAATGGCTAATAGGTTACACTCAGATAGGAACAATACATTCTGGTGTTCCAGATTTTAAAAATGTTTTTGTTATTTGTGTGTGTGTGTGTGTATGAGTGTGTATGAGTGTGTGCTATGTGTGTGCAGTTTCCTCAGAGGCCAGAAGAGGCCAAGGGATCCCCTGGAGCTGGAGCTACAGGTGATGTCTAACTGTCTAACACAGGTGCTGGGAATTGAACTCAGGTCATCTGGAAGAGCAGAAAGCACTCTTAACCTCTGAGTCCCCTTTTCAGCCCCAGTTCTGGTGTTCTAATGTATAGCAGGGTGACTAAAGACAGAAATTTAACATACACACGAACACACACATGCACACACACACACATACTTCTACAAGGTATAAAGAGGGGCTTGATAGTTTTCATCATAAAGAAAGGACAGATGTCCAAGCATGTGTTTAACATGATTTAAACACTGTAATTTGTAAGCATGTCAAAATATTATGCTGTGCTCATGTATTGACAAGAGTTAATACTGTGAAAATTGCTATTTTACCAAAGACAATCTACAGATTAATGTATCCCATGTAGGAATACCATGACATTCTTCACAAAAATAGAAAAAAAATCCTAAAATTAATATGGGAGTATAGAAGATTCCAGATAATCAAAGTGATTATGAGCCAAAAGAACATTGCAGGATATGTTGGAATACTGTGTTAAAAGAGCCACAGTAACAAAACTACAATGATACTGGCATGACCACTTGGAATGGAGGACCCAGAATTAACCTACATAGCTAGAATGACTTGTTTTTTGACAAAGATGCCAGAAACATATGATGGCATAAAGGCAGTCTCTCTAACAAATGGTGTTGAGAAAGTGTATATTCACATGTAGAAGAATCAAACTAGATCAAAATCTTTCCATTTGTACAAAATCAATTTAAAGTGTATAAAAGACACAAAAGTCTGAACCTATTAGAGGCAAAGATAGGAAAGATACTTAAACACAGTGGCAGAAGCAAGGGCTGTTTGAAAAGGACCCCGGCAACTCTGAAAATGACACAAAGAAGGGCAAATGGGGTTCTATGAAAACAGAAAGTTCTGCCTAGCAGAGGAAATAGTAATTGAGTGAAGAGACTGCCTACAGGATGGGGTAAATCTTTGCTAACTACACGTCTGACAGAAGATTAATATACATCATATATAAAGAACTCTGAAAACCAAGTGCTACCCATCCAAACACTCTCCAACAACCTGACTGATAAGTGAGCTAATGAAATGTACTTCATCACTCAAAAGATGAAGTACAAATGACCAATAAGCATGAAAACAAAAATGCTCGACATACCTGATCATTGGGGGAATACAAATAAAATAGTACTGAAATTCCATTTTACCTGAGTCAAAATGGCTATCAGGACTAGGAAGTCTGTTGTAAGATTTTACCTTATATACACAATAGAGAAGCTACACCCATGAAATCTCAATACCTAACCAAGACCGAAACAATGACAACACCAGTTGACATTACTAACATGGATGGGGGACATCTCACACAGTCCTGCCCCTTGTTGAAGAGCTAAGGGTAATTAGCAATTGCAGAAGGAGAGATAACTAGTCTTCCTTAGGGATAAACCCCCTAAATGTTATTGAACACCAAGTAGTCATCCCTAAAAACATATACATACAAGCAACACTAAATGGACTCAGCAGGCCATATTTATATATTTATTTGCATATATCTATCAATATACAGTAAATATAGAAAAAAGAGGCCATGAATTTAAGAGGGAGTTGGGGGCATGGGATATGTGGGAGGGAGGAACGGAAGGGAGAAGAGAAAGGATGTGATTATATTTTGTAGCATGAATGCTCGTTGGTCTTAATAATAAAAATCCAGAGTCAGATACAGGGTTAATGCTGAAGATCAGGGAAGCCAAGAGGCCATCCACTAGAGAGTTCTTTTACATTTACCAATGCTCAGACTGAAGGGGCGATCCTGTCCTCAGACTGCATCTCCAGACTCTATCTGTCTCCACCAAACCTCAGACTGCACTGAGTTCCTGTCTCCTTCTGCCTTCTGTTCCTCTCTCCACCCAGGCAGGCACATCACTCCTGTCTCAGCCTCCCTAGTGCTGGGATTAAAGGCGTAAGATCCCAAGTGATGGGATGACCTTTGTGTGAGCTCTGTTTCTCTGTTAGACAGATTTCATCTTGTGTAGCTCAGCGTGGCCTTGAACTAATAGAGATTCCTTTGCCTCTCTCTCCTGAGTCTTGGGATTAAAGGTGTGCTACCACTCCTTGGCCTCTAGTTGCTTAGCTCCGCACTCTTCAGACAAGCTTTATTTGTTAAAACATAAACAAAATATCACTACAATATTTTAATGAAATAAGAAAAGAACACATTCTGGAAAGGATGTGGGGGAAACAGCATTTATATACCAATGGTGGGAATGGGAATTAGCCCACTCACTATGGAAATCAGTATGGAGGTTCCTCCAAAAATTCAAAAATAAAATACCATATGACCTAGCTGTACCCCCTCTGGGTATATATACCAAAATAATTGTAAGCCACATCACCACCCAGATACTTGCAAGTCCATGGTTATTGCAGCATCATTTATCAACAGATGAATAAATAAAGAGTATGTGGCCTATATACACAATGGAATTTAACCAGTCGTAGCAAAGAACGAAATCACTGTCTGTTGGAAAATGGATACAATTGGAGATAACCATCATATTAAGTAAAATAAACCAAACTCAGAAAGTCAAGTTTTGTGTATTTCTCTCATTTGTGGATCTTATATATGGACTTACATGTATATGCATACACACATATACATGTATAGATTCTCATATATAAGCATTCTTATATACATATATGAGAATGGAGGAAGGAAGTGGGAA
This sequence comes from Ondatra zibethicus, assembly GCA_004026605.1. Lineage (NCBI taxonomy): Eukaryota > Metazoa > Chordata > Mammalia > Rodentia > Cricetidae > Ondatra > Ondatra zibethicus. The sequence goes on along the minus strand of PVIU01001037.1, from coordinate 99,555 downwards.
GAAAGGGAGGGGGAGAAATGAGAAGATACAGGGAAATTCATATGGTCAAAATATGTGGTCTATAGCTGGACAGTGGTGGCATATACCTTTAATCTCAGCCCTCGGGAGGCAGAGGCAGACCGATCTCTGTGAGTTCAAGGCCATCCTAGTGTACATAGGAAGTCGCTTGACAGCAAGGGTTGTTGCACAGAGAAACCCTGCCTTGAAAAAAACCTAAATAGTACGTACGTAAGTAAGTAAGTAAATAATCTTCTTGGAAGAAAAGTAAAAATGTCATTTATTGAAGCATTATGTTGTTCCTAAAGCCTCTACTCATGTATTTATTTCCAGGGAATAGTATCAGAATCTTTGATATTAAGTGGCCAAGTAGATAAACAGTTCCCTGAGGCTTGATATCATTTGACCTAAGAAGAGTATATCAAGATGACTTGAGTGTGGACAATCTTAGGATTTAGGAGTTTTGATATCAAGTTCCTGAAAGTAAAGCTTAACCATCTTAGAAAATCTCATTCAGCCTTCCCCTACCCCCTTAGCATCTCCTTGTCCCTTTGCCCGCTTCCCCTTCCTGAGGACACAAGGCACAAGAAAACCCTGTGTGGCCTAGGACATCAGATGGAGTTTTTATTTGGTTGCTTTGAATCCCACCTTTCTGTTTCAATCGCTCTTCCTCTCACCCACCCTTCAGAAACCAATCAAGGTGTCTCCTGACCCCATTTATTCTCTTTGTTTCAGCTGCTTTCCCTAGAAACTTTTTCCATATGGTTAAATCCTTGCCTCACAAAAGGATTTTTTTCCTATCAAAAATGCTCCGCCCAACTGGGGTCTAGGAAAAACTGTTAACTCAAATGTGTGACATACTGCTTATAAAGATGCCAAAGCTCTTATTTTCATTATGTTGGTGATCAGGGAATAGAGGGGGTGGAAGAAATCTTTCTATGCTTAAACATAACTTTTGATGCCAAGTGTCAGGGAGTGAGAAGACATGATGCTGGGGACAACAAGTGGGCAGTCCAATCAAGATGCAGAGAGTCTGTGTGTTTGTGAGCTTCACTTAATGTGGCATTTAATTTGTCACTCCAGTTTGGCCTCAAACATTTATTCCAACATGGTGACATTGGTACTCTTTATTTTGCCTGTTGAAGACCAATTTTCTTCAGCTATGGCTAAAACTTACTAAAATGCCAGATGTCACACTGGAAACGCGAAACCCGAAAGAAGGTCATAAATCACAAAAACAAACCATAAAATAAATAATAAAATTCCCCGAGCACTGTGCTCTGGGCCTTCCCAGCTTCAAGTCTCCTTTTGCTCACTCCTCCCCCAAGCTCACTGTGTCTCCCACTCCCCCTTCTTTTAAAGTCAGGTATGGGGGCAACGGGGCAGCTTCTCACCTCAGTCTCGATTGTTCCCTTTTCAGATTCCGAGCAGAGCACTGGGTCAGACTCCGAGGTGCTCACCGAGCGGACCTCCTGCTCCTTCGGCACTCACGCTGATCTGGCGTCTGGTGCCGCAGGCCCAGTGCCTGCTGCCATGTCTACCATGGAGGAGATTCAGGTGGAGCTACAATGTGCTGACCTCTGGAAGAGGTTCCATGATATTGGAACGGAGATGATCATCACCAAAGCAGGCAGGTAAGGATGTTCCATTGAGTGACCAAACCCAAAGGCACTACAGAAGTGGGCCCCGTAATTCCCACCCCCACTTATTTGTGGTAGAATCAGCGAAGCTCAAGCATCTTGAAGCTCATTTTTGACACTTAGATTTGTTCATGTGGTCTTGCTGTATCTGCTATTATTTTGCTATTTTTCTCTAAGCACTCAAATCTATCACCACCTCTACATTCACAAACAGCATTTCCCATCTTCAAACATACTTCTTCATCTAATTCTTGATATATAGTGGAGAAAAGTTAGGTCCAAAGCAGGTACTTAACCCCCCTGTGCAATATTTTCAAGGAACCTTTTCTAAAAACAGTATACATCTTCAAAGACTAAAGGAACCATACACTTTCAAAAGAATGGGGCTTGGTGCACTCGTTGAGTGTTTTGTTGTTGGCTTGAAATTATAAAAAAAACTTCATGATGATTAGGAGAATCTCTCATGAAACTAGTTACCCAAGATAATAAAAGTTTGGAAACCACTCCCTCTCTTAAAAGAGGCACCTTTAGTCAAACCACGACTTTACTAGAATCCTTCAGTTTTCCATAGCTATGCATCTATTTTGGGCCAGGCACTGAATATGTACATAGTATTTGAACTTCACAAGAATCTTACAAAGTGAGATATGACTGTTCTGTATGGTTACAAGACTAGGAAGACTGAAAAAAGCTAATCATCTTGATGAAAGCAAGGGCTATTGAGTGGTGGTAGCTCCAAAATTCATGCATCTGGGTTGCTCTAAAATAGTGACCACAATTGTTCATTAATCCTCCCCTTTAGTAGTTGTAGTTCTTGCCTCTGACTCAAAATAAAAATGATTTAGATAAAACTGAATTCAGCTTAGGCCTTTCAGTACATAAGAATAGCTATTGAAATGAATCATGACTACACTATTTTTTTCTCAAAGTAGATCTATATATTATATAGATGTATACATCAAGAGAATGAAAAGGCTCCAGCCACCTCATTGCTTGCACATTATTTAATGGAAATACTTATCCTGAATAGTTCATCTCTATGGATATAGAGAAACCAACAAATTTAATAAAAATTCTGAAAACCATGAATTAAATGAGCCTGAATTTCTGCTTGTTTACATCCTGGTACCCTTACTGCATGGCAACTTCTGGTAGTAAGGAAAGGCTTATTGTGTAGATCAACTTTGAAAGAGAATTATCTTCAGTACCACCTTTTATTACCTGGATTTTAGTGTTCTCCTCTTCTACTTTTATGATGTTGAAAATTGGAGGAAAACAAAGAAATGAAGGGAATTTTCTTTTGATAGAGAGGTTGAACAGAGAGAGGCATAGTAGGGTTTAATATTTTTTGTTGTTGGGTCTGTGTTTGCCATACAGTCTTATTCTTGATACCATCCCTCACTCTACACAATTTGGAGCTCAATTCATTGGTGCACCTCCAACCTTTCTGTGTTTAATTTCAGGGCTTCTGCACATACATTTTCACAAAATCCTCTTGATTCTTGGCAATACTAACATATTCCCTAGCAGTTTCTTTCTTAGTCATATTGAAGTTCTGTTTTTCCTTGTTAGGTAGGTAGGATTACATGTCTTATTACAACTAGGGAAATATTATTCACCATGTACATCTTCCTACACACCAAGCTGTCCTCCTACTGATTTGTAATGATTGCTTTTATAGAGCCCTCAATTTGGGAAACTTCAACCAATCAGTGTAATCAGCACCATGGACAGAGCTGCTTGTTGGGATTAATGGCTTTACAAGACAGAACTGTCCTAAATTTAGCCATAATATTAATACCAAACACAGCGCCTTTATGAGATATGAAAGATAGTTTCTTTTTAATTGTTCTATGACTTATCTTGTACAAAGTATTAAAATACTGACACAAAAATAGGCAGTACCTACAGAGTTCAGAAAATTCATGCAGAATTTTAAAGCAGGTGCGCAGTCAATCTAATCTACTGCCTTTGCTTTGTCTTACAGATGACAGGAATGGAATTATTTACCCAAAGTCATCTTAGAATTTGAGTACTTAGAATGAAATAACTGTCCCCAAAAGAATATCAAGTTAAAAATATCTAGTACCATTTCTTTGAAGTTATTAAGGCAAAAATAAATCTATTACTTTCAGTGTATTTCAGTCTCTGGAGGTGGCTCAGAGGAGGCACATCTTATTGCCTCCATTAGTAAGTTTTCTCTCTGTCTCTCACCAGATGCCTTCTAGTAATTAAAACATAGAGGAGAATAGTAATTATTGCTGTTAAGAAGGCAATTATTGATCTGTGTTTAAAAGTATAGACTTCAGTTCTCAGATGTTTGGAAGAATTAGTATAGATCACAGTGTGTAACTCACAGTGAATGTTATTGAGTGTAGCTACTCATCACATTTTATTGGTAAGACTAAAATTCAAGGCCTCCTCATTAAAGTTGTGAGGATGGGAAGAGAAAATACAAAATGACTGGAAAATAATCAAGTGTGAAGGAGGAATGGCTATGCCTTTGGTGCAAGTATTTCAGAATTCATTACCATCCTTATCAAAGATCTCTTGCCTCTCAAATGTGATTCTCACAGCACAGAATTGTTGCCAGAAACATTTGCTTTATGGGTTACTTTTCCTGAATAAGGACTGAATGTGAGACTTGTATAGAAAGCCCTGCACACATTTGCAAGACGACTGTCTGAGGTCAGGGCACGGTCTATGGCCGTGAAATGGAGCAAAGCCAATTAGGCCATATGTGGATCAAGCTTGTGACCTTGACCTCATTAGCACTGTGGTCGGCTCAGCTCGATTAACTAGCCCCAGATGGTTAAGCTTAATGTTGTATTTTGTGTACAAGTACCCTGAAGCACACTCAGGGCAGTCTAAATGTTTGAACTGAGCACTTTTTAATGTCTGGTTTGATGCAAATAAGCTTGGTGTCTTTTCTTTCTTCTTGGAGTTTTTTGGGAGAATGGCAAGCTTTACTTTAGACTTGTTGAAATCCAATACCTCTTTTGAGCTGTGCCCTCTCCTCTCTTCAGTTATGAGAGAAGCTATAAAGGGCCATATCCTGACCTCACTTGTTTTGGCAAGTTTAACAAGCCATTGTGGTGGAAGCAAGGTATTGCCCAGAGGCCACTAGACTTCTTTTGGTATTTGCTTCTTATTCCATGGGGTCCTTCCTCTGACACACACGTTGACAGCCTGAGAAGTTGCAGAAATTTTTTGTTCAGTTTTATGCACTGAAAAAAAAAACTTTAGTGGCGCTTTGTTTGGAGACTAGCAGCAATTCATTTTGTTTTGTTATTTTCCTGAGAAATTAATTTTCAGTGATAATTTTCAAATAAACTCAGTGAAAATATTTTATATATACTACTAAAAATCAATTGAAATATAAAGAAGAGCCAGGGATGAACTGTTAGAGTGTGTGAATCATGAGGTAGGTTAAATTTAAGCTAATAAGAGATGCAGTTTCAGCAATATTGGTCTTTATCATTGTTTACAGTGATCATTTACAGTAAAATAATAATTAGTCAACTCAGGGAATTAGTGGATATTCAACTTTGATGTGCTTAAAATACCCAGTGAGAAGACACTTTAAGTTTATACTCCACTTTATCTTCCTCCTCTCCTAAGCTCACGACCTTGTTCATCTCCACAGGAGGATGTTTCCCGCCATGAGAGTGAAAATCACTGGCCTGGATCCCCACCAGCAATACTACATAGCAATGGACATCGTGCCTGTGGACAATAAAAGATACAGGTAAGGATTCTGGAATAGGGAATTGTAGACGTCACCAGCATCCCAAGGCAGTTCCTTAAACTCGTTAGGGGAATAAGGGCAGAGGATATGACAGGGGTCGGTGTAGTGGAGCACCAGGTGGGAAACAGTAACTAAAGGTAGGAACTTAATAAGTGCGTTTCCAAATCCTCCCCATGTCTCTGGACAGGATAGAATTTTACAGTGTCCCCTACAGGAGCAAATATTAAGTGGCTTTTTCTTGAATCTGAAATTAACTGAGGTAAGGTCAAAATGATGAACACATTGAATGATCTGTCTTGTGAAATGGTAAATGAGTTGGGATATTGGGGTATTTTGAGAAGGAAGTAGACAAGTGTGACACATTCAATTGCCCATCTAACGTGCCACTCTTGAGAAGAAGGAGAAAAACAAATTGAAAAATTGGAAAGAATTGAAGAAGGCAATCTTATCAGGGGAACAACTGTCCTTAATATGGGTGTCAGTAAGTTTGATAAATAACTTTACCTCAGATTTATCTCAATGTCTTCTCCAAGTCTCTTTGGTGGCATATGTATTGTTATTATAAAATAAATTATGGCTTGCTCAGTGTCTTGAAGTCTCAGTCAAATCAGAGCTGCATTTTTTAAAAAATGTCTAATATATGAGAACTTGGTTCTAAGCCTCTGAACTGGGAGGTAAGATATGGATGGGGAAGCCAGGATCATAATAATATGGAGAGAGAGCTGGCCAAGAGAGGCATGGTATACATCGTAGGGCTTAGGAGAGGAAATAATTCTAGTAAGTTAAAGAGAATCTTGGAGGCTATGATTCTGTCTGAGTGCTTCTGTTTGCCAGAGTTCTGGGCCCGTGTAGGCCTTTAGAACTGAAACACAAGGAGGTGCCATATACATGGGATAGGTCTTGAGAACCATAGGAAAACTGGTGAGCCTGGGAAAATAGACTTCCTTTGCTGCCATCATTTTGTCATGTACAGGGGCATTCTGGGAAAATGATGTAAGCAATGAAAAATTTCCAAACCAAGTCCATTAAAGTGAACACAGAAATAAATATTTGATGGTGATTCTGGGAGTGATTCCCAAAGAAATACCTCACAGGATTCAGATGGTTAGCAAGGAAGTAGTTAACGAGTCAGAGCTTGGAGGGTCTCTGCACATGGCTGCTTTTTATAGGACAAAATGGAAGATGTTTTTAATAAGGAACAAAATCCTGAACAAGTGGCTAAAGATTGTATGGTTTGCATTTGAAAGGTGAAAGGTTGCAGTAAAATACCTTTTCTTTAGCTAAACACATGGGTTCAGGATGCCTGTGTGCACACAGGGGTGCATGGCATAGAGAGGGAGGAGGGAGGAGGAAGAAAAGGGGCTTGGAGCATGTTGGTCCTCCTGAGAGCTGTGGCTTTGATTGTTATCCACAACAGTTCTCTCTCATTCCCTATCCCATTGTTCATTGTCATCTCAATTTCATTTTTTCCTCGTTATTCACATTTCTGTTTGTCTCATTTATATTCTCCATGTCACTCCTATCAGTTTTCCATTCTTGTCATCTCTTCATCTTTCCTGTTCCCTTCTTATTGTTTCTTGGCCCTCCATTCTTCCATGCATCTGTCTCTAAATTCTTCCCTCTCCTTCTGTGTCTCAGATATGTGTACCATAGCTCCAAGTGGATGGTAGCTGGCAATGCCGACTCCCCTGTGCCTCCAAGGGTTTATATACACCCAGATTCCCTGGCTTCTGGAGACACCTGGATGAGACAGGTGGTTAGTTTCGACAAACTTAAGCTGACCAACAATGAGCTGGACGATCAAGGACATGTGAGTTAAAGAATTCCATTTACCCCTCCTCCCTCTTTCCCCTTTTGCTTTAGAGCTGATTAGTCCAGGCCCTTTCAAATAGGTAAAATAAGAATCTGTATACCATTGAAGTAACTAAGCATAAATGTTTTTTCCACTTAAATTTTATTTATTACAAATCTAACATTAAGCAAACATCTGCTATGTATCAGCGTGTATTTATCAGACAAAGTTCTTTTTGCTCCAGAGACTCACAGTCCAGTCAAGGAGGTAAGACAGAAACACAGGGCAGATTAAACACTGGAAAAGAAGCCACAGTATCCAATAGCATAACTCACAAGACAACACCTAAGAGAAGCAAATGAATGACCATTTTGGCTGATTGGTTAAGAAAGCTGTGAATTTACAGAAGAAGTCTTAAGCTTTGCTGGTATAATCAGAACAACAGATGCTATTAATTTATCTGTGGCAATAAAAGATGTACTGGCATTTCAATCAATGCCAGCCTTCATTCTGGTTGCTATGGCTATTTTCTTCAAAGGAATAGTAATCTTCTTAGGTGGTAAGGTCACAGATATGTCATTTACACTTCTGTGACATAAAATAAAGTCCACAAATTCAATGAGTACAAATAGCTATGTGCAGAACTTAAAGACAGCATGGGCACCTGTCGAGAAACTGAAGGTGGCAAGGAAAATGTGTCACGTGGCAGAGGTTGAGAAGTGTTAGTGGTGTGTTGTCTTAACATGAGAATGGGTGGTAAGCAAAGGAACCACATCTACCATCCAAGATGAGTATACTTGATTATATGCTTCCAGGTAAAGCTACCCAGAGGTTTAGTTCTCGCCACAAGGGAGTGCGCTGATTTCCAATCCCCTGTGCATCCCACCCCTAATCTGTCCTCCTCCTCCAGTGCTTCCATCTTGTGATTTATTTCGCACAGGAGTTTGAAAAGATGCAGGAAAACTCTAAGTCATACCTCCCATAATCTTCCCTCTCCCCATTTCAGATCATTCTGCATTCTATGCACAAATACCAGCCTCGAGTCCATGTGATCCGCAAAGACTTCAGCAGCGATCTCTCACCCACCAAGCCTGTGCCTGTAGGGGATGGGGTGAAAACCTTCAACTTTCCTGAGACGGTATTCACCACTGTCACAGCCTATCAGAACCAGCAGGTAAGGGGCTGCTCTGGAGAGCCTGCTGCCTCCCAGCTCTCAAAGAACCTTTGTCTCATTATTGGGGAGGAATGGCACAGATAAAGTCCAAACGAGAGACACCAGGCTTGCAGCACACATGAAGCATTGGTGATGACAGTGTGGTGATGCCAAGAGACAGCTGGCATGGTCTACATTTAGCTCAGACACAAGTGCCCTCATCAAGTGCACCAAGCTCCTACGTTATCTTCATGTCTTCCAATGTTAGGACCTCTTCCACCTCCTGGCATTCCTCGCTGTGCAGGATTGAGTCTTGCTCTCTCCTCTATCTGAAGATTCCTGTCTGTATTCCTCTTCCATGTGATCTCAAAGCCATTAAGTCTCTAAACTGTAAGACTCACTGCTTCATTTCTAGACTCTGTGCACTTCTGTGTGATTAACAACCTACCAGGGATCTGGAACACTTTACTTATGGCATACACATTTATTTACTAAGTAGGTATTGAGAAGTTATTAGGTTCTAGTCTTTGTAGAGAAATAGAGCTGGTTAACGGAGTAATTAGGATGATGGTTCTCCTTATGGAGAGCCTTAAGTTAAGAGAAAAACATGTACCCACAAAATGATAACAGTGGAACAACAAACACAGGCACAGAGGATTTCTTGATTTGTCGAATAAGGAAGTTTTCCTGGAAATGTTGATTCATTTTCTGGGCTAGACACACACATAGGAACCAGCCAGGCTCACACAGAAGATACGTGGATAGGAGAATGGCAGAGGCAGAATATCACTGTCTTGTTCTAAACGTTACTCAGTTTTTTTTTTTTGCATATGTGTGTGTTTGTTTTTTGCTTCTTCAAGATAGGATTTCTCTGTGTAACAGCTTTTGACTGTCTTGGAATTTTCTTCATAGACCAGGCTGACCTCGAACTCATAGAGATCCGCCTTCCTCTGCCTCCTGAGTGCTGGGATTAAAGGTGTGCGCCACCACCACCCAGTCTCCGTTTTGTTGTTTGAAGAGGGTAGCTAGATGGATTTATAAGTAATCTTACTTCATGAAGTTCCCTAAAATGCACAATCAAACCCATTTTATACCATATTTTGTATTTATAAAATTGTCTAATTAGTAGAATACTTGCAGTGAATGAATCCTTTGCTGAAACGAGGAGATTTCAGTTCATTAAGCTCACACATTAGCATCCTTTCATTTGGGATCAACCAGAAGCAAAATGAACTGACAATATTCCATTTGATGCCTTCTGATGAACTTACAATGTCATTCCATTTGATGCCTTCTGATGAACTTCCAATGTCATTCCATTTGATGCCTTTTGAATCAGATGCTCTATTCTGCACTCAAAGCAACCGAGGGAAACGTCATTCAATATTTATCAAGCACTTTCTGTATACTAGTTAGGTGATTGTGGTGGGTTTTTAATAATCTGTATCTCACATGGACAGGATATTCCTCTCTCTTGGTGTATCTGGGTAGCACTCCTTACAAGTTCTTTATTTCCTGAGGAGATTAAGCATCTGATTGTCAGACTTTTTCAGCATGTGTGGAGTGCTCTTAAGTTCAGATTTTCTTCATGGATGCCACGTTTTACCTAAGGTAGAGAAAAACAAGAATTTGTTTTGGGTGCTGTTTAAATTGCTAAGTCAACCCAAGATTCTTACATCAGAAGGTTGCAGAGGTCTGAGTGGGGCTGTACAGAAATCTTCAGGGAAGATTTCAAATTTTAATTCGAGATAGAGCAACAATCTGGACACGGCCCCTTGCACAACTGGAACCCAAGGTTCACTGTGTTTCAGAAGAGGCAAAGTAGGGGGCCAGTTACTGTTTTAATTAGTAGCCTTTTACAGGCAGTGCTGTGGTAATAAGCATTTGAACTTCAGGACATACACGGTAGAAAAACACAGAACGCTGAACAGTGAACCCAGTACTATTTCATCCGAGTTGACTATAGAGGTTACAAGGGCCGCTACTGTCACCTACCTGGAAACCGGAGCTTCAGTTTGCTTTGACAATGAAGGGGGACTCAACACAGGAACCAGATATCTTTCATTGCTTCACTTTCTTTGGTAGGCGTGTCCACTGTCAGAGTACATTTCGTTTAGATACACATTTTGTCTGCAGGTGGGTTGGGACAGGACAGGAGATGCCACAGCAAGTGCACCTGTTCGACTCTGACTGAAGCACTGACAGACTGTGTGACCTAGAATAGGTTGCTCAACTCCTTTCAGTCTGTGCCTCCTGCATCCACAAATATGCCTGCCTCAAGGAATTACGTGGGGCAGACAGAGATTGACTATGAATCAGCCAACACCGCCATATGGCTGGGATAGAAAGACAGGGAGGCAAGCAGGGGACAGAGGCAAGTTTAAAGAATAAATTGTTCATTAGGGAAAAGTAGATGGTTGGGAACTGGACAAGGTGCATTGGCTCGTGAAGGGATTGTGGGGACTAGGTTATTTACCACTTTGATCTCTGTCTTCATGAAAAGTTGATGAATTCATGATGTGATGATGTTCAAAATAGATGGGTCCTACTCAGTTCTGCTTGTTTTGAGATCAAGGCAACAGCTTTTGCCTATTTAACAAGTCCCCAGTTGCTGCATAAATCAACCAGCATGATTGTTTAATACTCCCGTTGGCTGTGTAGATGTGATTTAATATAATACAGTTGCCTTCTAATAAAACCCCGCAACCCCAGGTCGTTCCCATTGGGCATCATGAAGTTTGTATCCTATGTATCAGGACTGGTTACATAGCAGTGATTTCCTCACACTTTTCCTGAAGAATCTGGGGAACAGAAATGGTTCTTTTGTAAGATACATTTTCTCATAGCTGTGTTCTTATTAACCTCTATGTTCCAGAATGAGCGCAATCCATATTTTCGGATGAAGTTGTTTTTATTGATCTTTCGGAAGAAATGGTTAGTAGGCCTATGTATGGTAAGAGCCAGTGGTGGGTCTTCAGTGTGCGTAGGAATGTGTCTGGAGGGACACAGTAAAGGAAGTCCAGCAAAAAGAGTGAAATTCAGCTGAAGTGTCAGCAGGTCTTTCTAATGAAGAGCTCTGTCCCATGCACAGACAGCAACAGACCAGATGTTTGGAGGACTGGATCAGAGTCCTAGATCTCCGTGAGCATCTAAGTCACCCCCAAAAAGTAACTTTTTCTTTTTGGACTTCATTTCTTCTAGAAAATGGGTTGTCTTATGCTTTCCAAGGATGGTTGCTAGATGGGTAATTATAATTTGCTCCTCTTTCCCCTTCCCCCAGTGAGTACTGAGAGCAATGTCCTGTAGTTCACCAGAGGTAACCTAACATTCTCATGTTTGTAACACATTAAGAGATTCCTGCAATATTCTAGATCATATTTTAAGCAGGCCTACTCCTGAGAGGTAGGAACTTTGCATTTTGCTGTTGACAAAACACTGCAAACTCCTCTATGATCTTCAACTCACTAAAGGCCTCCGTGACTTATTTCCAGTCTCTCAAGTGAGACTTCAGAGTCTCTTCACAAATCTTCCTTTGGACTCTGTTGCTTCTATTAACTTATTTTCTTCTTTCTAATCTCAATGCTTTGTCCTTGTTCTTCCCTGCCCTCTCTGCACTCTGACCCCGAAAGGTAGCTTCTTACTGGGTTTCTTAGATGTCAATCAGAATGTTTCCCCAACTGTCTCACATCATCTCTGGAAGGATCTAGACAAAGCACTATGTGGACTCCACTATTTACCCACCATAACTGTCAATGATGCCTTAGGGCCTGAGCAGCAAAGTCCAGGACCTCAAGTCTCTCCATTAAAACTCTTTATGTCTAATCACTGGCTTCATTCCTAGGCTCATTTCCTGTTATTTCCAGCACGTCCTTGCAAGAGTGCAGGGATCTAGCTGAAGTTCTTGTTGAAATTATACTGCTTTGTTGGTACAGGTAGATCCCCAGGACTGTCCCCCTCCTTCCACCTTTCCTGTCTGTGTTCCTTTCACCTTTCAAGTTAGGTGAAATTTCTAACTGAAGTCTAAAACGGTCTTTCCTGGTTGCAAATGAGCTCAGCCTTCAGAGCCCTACTTGGGTTCTGTACCCCTTTCATGACATTCCTCATAGAAGAACCGAGGTCTAGCTAATCTTCTTCCAACTTGAGAGAGCTTTCTTTTGAGAACCGGTAAACATTGCCCTGTGATATGGGAGAAGATGGCAGCTGGAGCTTCCGAGGCGTGGCGCTGGACTGTGCCGCTGGTGAGCTGCACTGCTTTGGTAAAGTAAAGCCCTGTTCTGCAGTGCTGAGCTTGCACGCTGATAGCTGGGTCTGAGTCAGTGTCTGTGGAGAAGCAGTTCACTGGAAAATACAGCTACAAACACTCACTAACGTTGTTCTGTTCTGGCCTGTCTACTTTTTGATGCAAAATGTTACTTACTTTATGAAATAGCGATACCTGTAGAGTAGGTAGGTGTTCATTTTTTTTCAGGTTATTTTCACTCTATTGAGTAAAAATAGAAACATAAATGTTGATTTCTCAAATGTTGGGGGAGTGATGAGAGCAGTTTATGAAATTCTAAGGTCTAGAATCCATGAGTGAAGATGAAAGGTGTTTCCATAATTTAAAAGTATTTACATCTGTTTGGTGGTATAGCTTTGGGCATGTGTTTTATAAGTGACCACATCCCTGAGAGCCATCATGACTTTGATATTGGTTTCCTTACACACCCATAAATCTGCTCCTTTGGCTGTGAAGTGTGAATTAAACATTTTTATTTTCATGGAACATTTTATGTTTTCTTCCCCCTTTCCATTCCTTCCTCACACTTGCCTTCCCAGTCTATAGACTCTTAGAGTTCCTAACACACTGAAGTTATTATTGCCAATATTTGTTCTCAGAATGCCAAGCTGGCAGATCTGTGAAAGAGAATGATACACCATGCCCAGAATCTCATCATGGAGAGTAAGTTGGTAGACTGGGAATAAAGGTGATGCAAAACTCTATCCCTTCGCTTGGAAGATACTGATGCCAGCATGTCCTTGTGGAATTAGCAGAAACTTTCCACTGTGGTCTTTGTCTTCTCTGTGGGAAAAGACTGCTGAAATTTTATCTTTTTTTCTCAGGCAGGAAACTAGATTTCAAAAAAGCATAGCCATGCCCTCCCCAGGTAACAATCTTACACTCGATGAGAATTGGCTCCACGAGCAGAGAGATGTCCGAAAGCACTGCCAGGTTTGTGGGAGCAAACCCAGAAGCATTCTGAGCCACTTCTTACATCCGACACTGCCCAGCCAGATTTCCTCTACTTTGCAATTAGACCAAGGCAGATTTCTTTCTTATTTTGAACACACCAACTCAAGAAGTTTTTTTCATTCTTGATGAAAAAATTGCCAATATGTATGGTTAAAAAATAAGAACAATCAGGAGCAGTAATAAGGGAGACTTTTTTGACCCAGGTTTTAGCTAATGAAAATACCCATCTTCAGGTTACCTCTCTGGAGCCTGTGCCATTTATGTCCATACCATACTATGCATTGTGAGGTATACTTAATTTATTAACTGCCCATGTTACTAGGCAAAAAAAAAATAAGTAAAAAGCCAGTGGCAATGTAAAATTAATGGTGACAAGCCCACAAGTACTCTATTTTCTTCCAGTCCTCAATACCTCAGACAGAACAATATTAAGGTTAGGAAAATGAAATCAGCAAAAGATACTGCTTTGATGGCTTTCACCTTTTCCATGTCTTCTTACCACAGGACCGAGTTTGGACATGATTGCTGTTTAACAGTGTCAACTTCATGGGAAGCTACTAATAGACCTTATTCTAGCTGCAAAGACACTAACAATCATTGTGATGCAGAACTGGGAGTTGACGGAGGCCTTGCTGAAGAACTGCTCAATCTTGTTCTTGTTTTGGGTTTGATGAACCATGCCACATAACCACCCATTCATTCATTCTTCATTAGCAAAATCACATTGGGTGCCAAATGCATGTCATTCTAGGCTCCACTTAATAAGACAGTACTTAAAATATGTATAGACCTTATCACACAGGGGAAGAGACAGTAAACATGCAAAAAGTCACAAACATACCGTTAAAACAAACAGTTGGATTAAGGGGAAAGATGGCTTAAAGATAGCACAGTTGAAGAGGCCATCAGAGGAGTTGCCTCCTGAGTCCAGAGGTTTAGCATGAGATTTAGTATGAAGTGAGCTCTGTGTAAGGTAGAGTAATGGAGCAGAGCGCCGTGAAAGGCCTCCCAGGAAAGGGCCTGGAACATTGCAGCATGGACCTGCAGTTCAGTTTGGCTAGAGCCAGTGGGCAAAGGTGGAAGAATGTCCTAGCGTTGGTGCCTGGGCTGGAGCCAGAGCCTGCTGGCCCTGCAAGGCTGGCCAAGGAGGGTGGATTGAATTCTCTACAGGGGTAGTCGCTGGGAAAAAACAGCACGCTGTAGAAATGTCCAAATGCAGAGTACTCAGGCTGCTGTTTAGACTGGATAGAGAGTAGAAGGGAGGAGGTCAGTTTGAAGACCATTTAAAGTAGTTAAGTCAAGAATATAACTGGCCTGTGGCAGGGAGGTGAGAAGATATATTTGAATTTCACTGGTAAAAGATAATAGGACATGGAGTTGGAAATCACTGATATGTTCTCTTATTCCTTTCTGCATTCTCTGAGTGTGTGTGTGTGTGTATAAATTTTGTGTAGCTGTTTTCCCTAAAAGGACCTCATCTGTAATGGAGTAGGGTAGGGACACATGCTTTTTCCTTTCTGCATTTCTATTTTAAGTTTATATCTCTTAGCATGCCTTGATTTGATTTGAGTGCACAGGTTAGTTTCCTCTTCCCTCAGTGGACTTCTGGCCTCTGGAGGTATGGTGCACGCGGGTGGAAGTGGGAGATTTCTGTATCCTCATGGCTGCTTGTGGGTTCCTCGACTGTCTCTGGGCTCACTGCAGTGCTGAAGCGGCTGCTGGGCTGTTGCTCGGTCCCTGGTGTTGACACGCTTTGACAACAATGCTGAAGTGAAACCTTGTTTTCTTGCCTCTTGGGTTTCTTTCTTGGTCCAGCTTTCCACCAAGACTCATGCAAATCCTCTATTTAGGCCCCTGAGTTTGAAGCATGTCTGTGTCATTGTTAGGCACCTCCACATACATACATACAGTGTGAACCCTGCCAGCCTCTCTGAGTCTCCATCCACAGCCTCTAGGTTTCAGTCTGAATGGGAAAACAGGCACAGGCAATCGACTGTTTACTTATCCTCTGGCTCCATTGGGGGAGGAGGAAGAGAGGACTCCAAGTTCCTGATGAACATTCACCTTGTGCTTATCCCCGTCCTCCAGGGGGCAGTGGACTTTGTGACCAATTTTAAAAATGAAATCGTTCATATTCTTCAAGGTGGCTCTTCTATTACCTCTACAGCGAAATCTCAGAGTCTTTCAGCTGGCTGATTCCTCAGAATTTTCAGGTTACCTTGCTGTGGATCTAATTATGACCTGTTTTTATGTTGTTACCACTGTGCATGTCTGCCCTTTGTTCTTCTGGATTATAAGTTTCTCGGAGAGCAAAGAGGCGGCACAGTCGTCTGTTGGCTACTCACCAAACTGTCGCCGGTGTCACCTGTCACCTTTAGCGCACAAAAGATATTTGATAAATAACAACCGTCACAAGCACACTCTTCATAAATCTCTCTAAACTTCTCATTAAAAAATTGTTGGAACAAGAACAGGAGTGCTATTTTCCCCGACGTCTTTGGTCCCTTTCTATTAAATTTCTGTACAGATCCCTTCGCCTTGGCTACACTCAGCTGTGGGAATCAGATTTTCAACTCTTTCTCCCAGGCCATGAACTAGAATGTCATTATATTTACAGGGGTCTGTGGAGGTACCCCGAACACGGCAGTGCAATTGTATATCAGAAACCGCTATCATAAATGAGTTGGACAGGATAAGCCAACTTGAAAGAGAAAATAAAATATTATAACCCCAACTTGAAAAGAAAATGTGGCGTGTGGTTTATTGCGGTGGGTTATGGGGGAAGAAAGAGCCGATTTTAAGTCAGACACAGAGAAGCAGTGGCACTCTTTAAATTCAATACAGTATTCATATGGCAGACACTGGACTTCAGAAAGGCGAACCTCTAGGCTCCTGCTCTCGTCTATAAAATAGACGTAAAATTGCCTTTGCTACATTATTAGTGCACCATTCTAGAGGCAAGGAATGTTTAGGGAGCAAACCAACCTTGAAGCCAGCTTGGCGCTTTCAAGTCAGAATCTGTTTGTGAGACTCTCACATTGCATTTTAAAGACATTTTAAAGTCTGTGGCTGTGGCAAACTCCTCTCTGACGAGGTGAGAAGGAAGAAGGAGTAGGAAAGGACTTTCGTTGTCCTCATGAGAATACATTTGCAGTTAGCTGCAATCTGAGTCTGCCTTTAAATGACAAGATTTCCATATTTCTAGACTGGCTTTTCAGAGTTCCTTCCATGCTTTTGAGCTCCCTAGCCTTCAGGTTGTGAAATAAAGAATTTGGAAGATGTGCCTTTTGTGGAAGGGGAACTTGGGGAGTCTTGACTAAATTACCCATTTCTCTTTCTACGAATCAATGTGGTTGCAGAGTATGGGACCAAGCACTCTCTGGGAATCAGGAGCCTAGGAACCCCCTCCCAATGAGATCCAGGAGAAGTAATTTCATAAAGTGTTTTCAAATTAGCCTGAAATTTCAAAATTTTGAATTAGTCTGAGATCTAGGAGGAATGAACAAGTTGTGAAGCTCTTGCATCTTTATCTTAGAGATAGCAGGGGAGCCACGTCTTGAATAATGTGTATGATTTAATTTTTAAGACGGGACAAAAGGCTTGCTGGCTTCTGGAAGCCCGAGTGCCTGTGTCTTGGGTAGAGCAAGTCATTTACATCTGGTTCAGACATAAAGGGATCAAAACGCCTCCCGTGGCCAGGACTGGAAGCAGAAACACTAGCACTCATATGGAGTGAGTTGTTCAGGCTTTTCCTAGTCTAGAAGCATTAGGATGATATGTCCAACCGTGTCAGGGTTTACTGGGACTAAGAGAGGATTCAGTGGGCTCTGATGTACTAATAGGAGGCAAAAAGTGGACGGCTTCTGAGGACCTGGCCAAGAGGGTGGCCCACGTGTACGTGCTGGCTTTGCTCATTTGCTGATGAGTCTTGGAGACCGAATGAAGTACAGTTCATGCGGCCCCATTCAGTTTCATATTTGAGGAAGCTCCCTACTTTGGGTAAGAACCGAGATGCTTTTTGTGCCATCTCTACAGACATTTCAGGTCATTAAATGAGCAGTTTCTGGTGGCAGGAAAAGCACGTGTTATGTTACATGGGAAATGCAGCCAACTGTTTGGCTTCCTCAGGTTGAAGCCGACTGTCTGTTGGTAGTTTGTGGGACTGAGTCAATCAATGCAACCCTCTATCCTTCACTCATTCACTTGCACAGTGTCGGTTCAACAAGTGTTCCTGAAGTGCTTCCTGCGTGTCACCAGCAACGGGCCTCGCCATCACTCAGTTTCCTTTCTCTGTGTCCTTATACACACAATGTTTATCATTAGTTTAGGGTAAGGAGAGGGAATATGAGTGAGATTCCAGTCACACCGAGGGCAAATCTTGGTTGTCAGAAAGAAGTGAGTCACACATCTGGGTGCCAGGCCCAAGCCTTATGTCAAACTGAAATTTAAAATCTCTAACTAAAAGGAAACGAAATGAAAACAACAGATGTTATTAATAGAGTGAGTTTCTGTTAATTTTCTAGGAGCAACACAAAAGGAAATTGGTTAATATGAAAACAATTGATATTTATCTGTTTATTTCCAGATCACCAGATTAAAAATTGACCGAAATCCATTTGCTAAAGGATTCAGAGATTCTGGAAGAAACAGGTAAGACCAGCAAGACAGGAGACTCACAAGCTTCTTTTCTTTTTGAAATTCCTTTTCCCTTATCTCACTGGTGGCCCTTGGCTCCTGATGTCCAGAGAGGGCTTGGATACTCTGCAGCCACCTTGACTCAGGGGACGAGGAATTGGTGACTTACTCAAGAATTCCCAACTCCGCTCCCACAAAACACACGTCTTCCAAATTCTTTCTTACACAACCTAGATTACCATAACCAACCCTTCATGCTGTTCCCTCCCCCCCACCTTGTACTATGAGATTCAGTCCACGGAAAGCAAGCCACACAATCACTATTGTTACTGATGGACTGGTGTATTTTTCTGGTACCTGAAGGTGACCATATTGGCTGCAGTGGTGTCTCAGGTACTTAACATTTCTGAAAAATAAAATATTCCAGACTACTACTACCTTTATGAGTTGAACTTTGTGAAAACGAATGCAATCATTTCATCTCTAGGAAATACTCTCACAAGACATGTACACTTTTGGCTTTATTAAGGGGGAGTGCTTCTAGAATACCACCTTCCTTTTGTAAAAAATTATTTTTCTATTTTTTGAGATAATTGTATCATTTCCTCCCATTCTTTTCCATCCTCCAAGTCCTCCCATGCATTCATTCTTTTCTTTAATTGTTGCTGCATGCACATGCATGCACACACACGTGCACATGTGTTTGTGTGTGTGTTTCATCACTGGGTATACAGTCTGTCTAATGTTATGTATATGGATGTTTTCATGCTGGCCCTGAGGTACTGGGTAGCCGAATGATGTGCTCTTCTCTGCCGGAGGACTATATCTCCCTCTCTCCGCATTTGCCATTGGCCTGTGGTTCTTGATTCAGGACTGTGAGCATCCCTTCTTCCCTATTAGCATGCCTATTTGTGTCATCCTTCTTCAGGTCATGTTTAGGTAACTATGTTGGTGAGACTTCATATGTGTTGCTTCTTTGATATCTCTAGGAGACAAGATGTCACAGCAAATTTCCTGTTCCCCTGGCTCTTAGAATCTTTCATTCCCTTTTCCAAACTGATGCCTGAGCCTTGGGTGTAGGAGTTGGGTTGTATATGTATCAGCTGGAGCTTGGCCTCACAACTCTGTCTTTCGGTCAGTTGTGGTTTTCCACGATGGTCTCCATCTGTTACAGAAAAGGGACGTCTCCAGTGATGAAGGGGCATGCCACCTTTTCTTATGACCCAGGCCATCTGTTCCAGGAGTTGCAGATGTTCGCAGTATCATTGTGTGCTGTTGTCAAATGCCTTAGAGACTGTACTGGTTTTCTGACTGATAATGCTTTCTTCTCTCTAAATGATTTCCTACATAAAATGCAAATCTGTCATCTATGGAAAATTAGGAGACATCCGAGATGGCTAGGGAACCAGACCTATCGACAGTCTCCAGTTAGGCAAATTGATCAGATACCCACAGTACAGGCTGAGCGAGTGGGACGCGTCTGTCTGGTGTAGCACAGGCATTGCAACATGATTGACTTTCATCAGGACCAGACTTCTTTCATAATCTGCAAGGATGGCCTTACATCTGGCCAGCAGATTGTCAGGAATTATCTTTGGTATTCTCTCTCCAGCAGTTTTTGGATACAACAACAATTTATATTTAGAACTACTTCATGAAATATGTGATGCATTATTTAATCAGGCACCACGGCATGAATGGACCCCATGTGTGATGGTGTCTACCTTACAGGAAAGGTGTGGAGAGGGCATATGTCTAGATCTGTATTGGGCCATTTTATAACGTGTGCTTGATGACTGACCTGCATCACCAAGCAATACCTCATGATGCCATAGACACATGTCTCAAACCACCTATGGTGATCATTTCCCTCATAAAATGCTTTATAAAAGCACTTCTTTACTAAACTCTTAGTTTATGTTCATCAGCCATTTAGGTTCCCATAGAATTTGTTTGACTCAAATTCCATAAGGCCACACCAATTGAGTAATATAAAATCCAGACAATCTTCCCATTTTTAGATAACAACATTAAGTAATGTGTTCCAGGTCACAGTCAATGGTAAAGCACTCTACAACTCGGTGAGTAAGTGGTCAAATGATTTTCTGTTCCACAAAGGCCTTCATCTTCAAAGCATCCCCTGAAAAGAACAGACATTCATTCTATCTCAGACGTCCCCCACCATTAAATCATAGCCCAGGTCACAAAAGCATTTTCCTTTTCTTCATTTTTAAGATTCTGCACTCTGAGCTTCTTGAAGACCTAGTTAGTGGCAGGGTGTTAAAAAGCGACGATAGGCTCAGGCTAGGTAGGCCGTGTACAGTAAGGGTGTTCAAAACCTGGAGCTTGGGGTCCGTGGATGGCTTTTCAGGGTTCTGTGGGCTCCTAGTATGTAAGTGTGACTGCATACATGAGCAGCTGTACATTTTAAAAATAAGCCTGCTGTGCTCTTTTTATTTTTAGAAGGTCTTATCTCCCAAGGTAAGAATTTCTGTTCTATACCCAAATATACATCTCCAGGACCAGACACGCCCATGGCATTTATTCAGCGATTTCTTCCTTTTGGAGGAGGGTGGTCTCTAATAGTATTTAGCATTTGTTTATTTTCTTACAGAGGCTTAATGTATTGCTCTCCTTTTCCTTCCTTTGTCTTCCAGGGGAGCCCTTGCAATCTGGAGGATTTGGTCAAGTTACTTTACTAAACTTGACTTTAATTCCTCAGCTAGTGCTTCCTGTTGATAGCCATCCTACAGTAGAAGGCATCCTACAGTAGAACCCCTGGAGATTGCTATCTAGAATGTTCATGCCGTGTTTCAAAGAAAGCAAGAAAAATATGCCAATTTTCATGTAAGATAATTCAGTCAGGTCGAGAGGGAGTCGAAGCTGTTTCTAGAGGGTGGCTGGGGTTAGTGTCGATGATAAAATGCTATGACTCAGGTAGGGGGTTGCAGAAAGAAGGTGTAAAGAGAAATATATGTTTGTTATGTTTGAATATCAAGGACGCTCGTGGCTCCAGAGTGAGGCCCTGTTTGTAACTGAGTCTCGGCAGCAGAGGATGGAAGGTGCCCAGGTATGACAAAATAGCTGTGCTGACCAACACTGAACCTACGCTTCAGGAAGTGGAGTCTGCTTCCACACGGTGACTACAACTGCCAAATATTGAAGGATTTACTACTGGCCAGGAAGTTTTGAGACCCTCTTAGCTGAAGTCCTGAGGGAAGGTCCCCCAGGAGACTGGAGAATGTTGTACTGCTTAGGAATATACTTATTTTCTGTCATGCTTGGTGGGTTCCTCTTCTCTGTAAGACTCCTTCAAAGTGGAATTAGGCATAAATCAAGGGCAGACGGCCAGCGCAATAGTGCACAGCTCTGAAGTCTGGCATTAGCCCATCTCCCATCTCAATGCTTAATTTATTTCTTATAGTGTGAAAATTCTTTCTTTTTTTGTTATACAAAGCCTGCAAGCCACGTTTAAAAAACAAAACAAAAGGGTAATGGAGTCCTGTCATTGTGAATCCATGGGACTGAAGGGCATTAAGTGAAATAAGCCATCACAAAAATCCAAGTGGCACATTATATATGCAGAACTTAAAATGGTTGAGTTTTGTAGAACTGAAAATCAGAACAATTACTACTGGAAGTTAGAGGGAGAGAGTGAGGAGGGACAGGAAAAGCAGGATTGTAAATACCGAAATACAGAAGAGAATAAATTCTAATATGCCGCAGCATTTTAGTATAACCGAAGCTCACAGTTTATCATATTTTTTATAAAGATCTAGAAGAGGTCAAAACTTCCTGATCTAATGAAATGAAATGTTTAAGGAGAATGAAATATTGCCCTGATCTGACTATTGCATATTGTGCGCCCATGCTGAGTTATCAGACTGCAACACATATTATGTGTCAATTAAAAAAAAAATTAACCCCACCCCCAGAGGTTACTTTGAGGACCATTAGTAACTGTCTCAGTTAACTACAGAGGAACACTTACCTTTTGGAGGCTTATCCCTCAGTTTTCTCTGATTTTCAAACCTGCATCTTAAAAAAGGGTTGAGGCCTGCAGGAGAAAAGCAGCTTTTTCCACCACCCTGGAGCCAAGCTGCAGTGCTGGTGAGCAGCAGCGTCTGGCTGACTTCGGAGCTGGGCATCCCATGCTATGATGCTAGCATGCTATCCTCGCCTTAACTCACCTTCAACAGATACTGAAAATAGAGTCCTTCCTCTAAAAATATCCAACCACCCAGAACTGTCTCGGTCTCAGATAAAGCGACCTGTGCATTCTTAGCCCGTGTTTGTAGACTACTGCTCCCAGCTTCTCCATCTACTTCATCTTCCCTAGAAACAAGGATCTTCTATGTGGGACACAAAACCAAGCCAAACCTTTCTGGCAGGTGAAGCAAGGATGCACTCTCGGTGTCTTACCATAGGGCAAGAATGCGTGGCTTTTTTCTATAGCACTCCGGGAAACTACATTACAGAAGACTTGTTAAGGCCATTACAAAAGCTTTGAATGATGTTTCCTCTTTCAGAAATTCAAAATTACCCAATTATATCATTATCTGCCTAGTGATTTGATTCTCACTAGTTGGCTGCAGGATCTGATGTAGGCAAGGACTTTTAATGTCGTCATGGAGATGGAAAAGACAGATGGGTGAGTACATGGAGAACCTGGTGGTTTTGAGCTAGCATCAGGACCAGGGTACCACCTTCTGAACAGCATCCCATCTGTGGTCTTTCTCACGCTAACACAGTTCTTCTCAACTCCTGCTTTCCCCATGCATTTTAGACATCAAATGACTCATGCGGAGGAGCATGGCTTGATGAGCTGCATATAAATGTTACTGAAGCATACGGATTACATTTCCTTTAAAAACACATGGGCTTAAAAATTAGAGGGGAAAGTGCTTGGCCAATGTTTTTGGTTTCGCAGAACACAAAACATTTGTGGAATACTTTGGAGTCACGGAGTTTGCCAAACCTCAAACCAAAACACGTTCAGGTTTGTCGATCTCAATCCATCCCAGCATAGTCCAGAGGCTGGAGGAGGGAGGAGAGGAAAGATGGGGAGGATGCAACCACCCACTGCACTCTCCACTGATGCCTCTGCCAGTGCCTCTCAGCCTGTGAGGCTCTCACACCGAGTCCCAGCAGAGTGTGGCTGATGATAGGCTTCTTCTGAAAGATACAGACTAGTACACAGCAATGACTGAGCACTCTAGCGACTATTCTTTGGCTTCTTAAGAAAAGAAATCTCTGGAAAAAATAAAACAAAACAAAACAAAAAGAAAAGAAATCTCTGGAAAGAAGGGCTCCTGGCTCCTAGAACTGTCCTTTTCTTCTGCTTCTCAGAAGAACCAGGGACTGATTTAATGGCTGGGTCTGAAAGGAGGACCTCCCACCCTAAAAACCTGCCTGCACGCAGAGTGCGTATCTCAGGCTTCTTGTTGCGTGGTGCATCTAGCAGAGGAGGCCTGTGGGATTGTGTCAGCACCTTCTAGGGGAGTCCTGAACCCTTCCTTCAGCCCTACACTAATGCCATGATCTCCAGACAGTTTTATCAGCCATGACATTGGTATTTTGATCCCCACTGTGTTAGGTTCCTGTGTCTTTCTCTTGACTGAGTCAAGAATTCAGACCTGTATTTTGTCAAGTTTATTCTCTTAGGTATTCCTCCCCTCACGGTGCCAGGGGTATGGAATGAAATAGAAGTTGTTCACCGGTTACAAAACAGTGTTGGTGTGTGGGAGATAAACTGAAAAGGGAACCTAAGAAAGCCTCATTCCAACCAGTGGCAAATCAAGGAGCCCAGAAGCTGAAGGAGAGGGAACCAAGAGTATGTGACTAGTTGGAAAAGCTAAGGGCAATTAGGATGCATGTCTGAGCTTGTTTACTTCTGTTAGACTCCGATTTGACCACATCGTTGCTTAGACACACACATACACACATCCAGGGGATATATGATCTACCTAATTTCCCCTATCCATGTGTTTCTTATATCCCTGGAGAAGGACACTCACAGAATTTCAGTGTCTGTAAGTCTTAGACAAGGAGGCAGCCTTAAGGCAGAATGAAGTTTGGTTGAACAAGGTCACCTAGTAGTGATCTAAGAAGTGAAATAGGCCTTGGGGAAGCATGAACCAAAGGCAAGAAAAGGGTCATGAGGCTGAAGAGACGAGGCACCTTTGCTGTCTCACTACCCAGAAGTAGACTTGGGAGACGCATCAGGCCTCAAGAGCCCTTATTGCTCAGCTAGAGGGAAAGACAGCTGTTCAGATGCTGCCTGTTTGGAGAAGCCAAGGAAATGAAGGAAGAGAACTCTGTGGGTCTTCCAAGCCCCATCTGATGTGAAACCGTTGGCTCTTAGAGGTGGCTGCCCAGACTTTACAAAAGGCCCAAGTCAGCTTGGTGAAGCCTATGGAATTCCCAGAGGCTTCCTCAGAAACAAACACATTGATTAAAAAAGAGAGGATTAAAATTAGGATCTGCCTGGGGAGTGAGGGTTCCTTTTATGAAGTTTTCTTAAAAGTACTAGATGGTGACAGACCGGGTTCTCCCTGTAATACCCTTCATTCTGCCTTTGACCTTAGATTTATTTGATCTTTACGACCAGGTCCATTGTATCGGTGGCAACTGAAAGCCTCGTGATTTCCCCCATCTATGTCTAGCTGGCATGGCACTGTAGAAGTTACTGCTGATGATTCCATGCCAGGTCCCAGGTAGACTGACCCTTCCGTAGCCCTTGGACATGTGCAGTATTTTAGGAGGATATGTTCTTCTCTGTGGAGTTCATCATTGGAAGTTTGAGTCAGGGCACATTAATTCCAAGCTCAAGAGTAGTCGGAGAGGGGTCACGTGTCACGGAGGCCAGTTTACACAGGAAAGTAGTTTCTTTAGCAGATTGTCCCTCATAGGACCTGCAGAAAGGGACGAGGTGCAAGAGGAATTCTGGATCTGTCCCTGCTTCTACGGATGTTCTGAGCCAGCAATACGATCGCGAAGAGTGTGGTTGGTAGAAATCCTTTTGAGTTTTGTTCCTTTTTAGATATTTCAGGGGATGATGGGCATTGCAGCAGGAGAGTGGATAGACTTGCATGTTGAAAAGGATGCTCAGTGAAGTCACTTCTTCACTGAGGAAATTATTCCTGAATAGTGGTAGAGAAAATACCCAAGAGTAAAGATTTTCCTAAAACCCGCTCTCAGCCCCTGCTGGCCTAAGGCCCTGCCTATAGAGTGAAGAATGAATTTCCCGTTTTGGACAAGACCCTTTCTCTGTCACAGGCCCATAATGCTCAGTAGAAAGAGAAGTGCAAAGGGAGGGATTTTCCAGTTAACCAAATGGAGAGACAAAGAAAAGTCAGCTGAACATTAACCCCCCAGCCTGGCTCATCTTTGCTGATCTAAAATGGCTTCCCCTGGAGAGATGGGAGGAAGGGACCAGTAAATGCACTCCAGCTGACACCTGGCGATACAGCATTCTCTCAGAGGCAACTAACAGGTCTTGCCCATACCTTTACCTATCTGTTAAGTTAAAAAGAAATGGCTGTTAAACAGTTAAAAAGACAAAATGCCACTGACTTCATAGAATTCAATCTTATAGTTATTTCCAGCTAATCAATTGTAAGTCTAAAACAATAGTAATAATTATTTCATCTTTTGACTGAGGCTCACAGTCTTCATTTTTATCTCGGAGGGTAGCTGAGGTACCCTCCCAGTGCTTCTCTTCACATCGATGGCAATCTGTATTTTGAGCTACTGGCTCCAGAATTTGCAGACCCAGCCTGCCACAGTGTCCAGAGAATGATTCTACTGTCTTCTGCCTGCCCAGCTGGGCAGGCAGCAGAAACCAAGCCTCCAACCACTTCTGGCTCCCCGTTGTTCACAAGTCTCAAGTAGCAAGCTTAGAGCCAATGAGCTGACCACTTGCCTTTTCTCAACTGTCAGTATATCCCAAGTGTCCCCCTCATGCTCAATTGCTGTGTTTTCATTTGTCCCCTCAAGGGCCATTGGCTGCAGTTTCCCGGCCAACCTCATCCTGCCCTTTCCTGGCAGCCTTACAGGCCCCTGCAGATTTTTGCATACTTTCTTGTTATCCCTGGCGTGGGTGACTTCTGCCATTCAGCAGGTCTAGGGAAGCAATCAGTGTTCGACTTCGGAGGGACGGTTGCATCTGTCGTTCAAGGTAACTGGCCCTGTTCTAGCTGCTGGCAGCAGATCCTCCTGTTGGCAGTTGTGGGTCTCCTATCCACCCGAGCTTTAGCTGCCTGTCACGTCCCATGGCGTAGCCTTTTCGCCAGGATTTAATACTTTTCTCAGCCTTATTATTTGTTCCTCCTCCCTTGTCATGAACTGTTTCCACCATTGTCCTCCTGGCCATATGGACTTGCCAGGGAATGTTGGCAATTGTTTTATTATCTATGGCTCCTGCTCAAGGATGGTGTCACTGAACACCATGGCGTCTGTCTTTTTAATGGCGAGTATATTGCAGTCTGAGATATCGGCAAGATATTGGGGCCTCCAGGGGCTCGAGGGACATGCTTTCGGTTTTCTGATGAGGAAATGAGAAGTGGGATTAGGTAACATGGAGCTCCTTTACCGTTTTGTCTACAGCCAGGGGACGGACAGAACTGTGAATTCCAGGGAAGTTGGACTGTATCTGCTAGACCAGCCTGGGACTCAAGCAGAATGACTGGCTTTCTTTTGCTCGATGTGGAGCAATGCTGATAAGGGTTTTATTTTATTTTCTCACTTGCCTTGAGAAGTTTTGTTTTCAATCAGGCTGTGTTTATTAAGTCACGATAATATATGATAATACAGATTTCTCTATCCTAAAACTAGAGAGATGTAGGCATGAAGATATTAACATGCTTTGTCCAAAGGTGCCTTAATCAGAAGCCAGGCAATCTATATTTAGAGTCTATGCTCTCAACTAGAATGTTCATCTGTCCCTTGTGTGGTGTTCATAATAACAAAGCTAGACTATTCTAGTCAAATGCAAAGGAACTTATTGTTTTAGCTAAACTGTTTAGTGTTGTTACAATTTTTTTTTATTACTCTTGAGACTTTGAAAATGCCCAGGAACTGCGATTACAACTTATCCAAACTCTAAGAAGAATAGTGGGAATGGAACCTCTTGGGACCACCAGGTGATGAACAATTTTAATTCAATTCCAGTTGATTACATTTCCATTGGTTACTCATTCTTCCAAAACCAGTGAAGGAGGCTTATTGATCACAGCTTCGTTATTGTGTTGATAGAACTGTTGTACACCGAGAAGCCAATTTTTACATGATGAGTTTGTCTTTAAACAAATTGTAGAATTCAGATTTGAGATCCTTTAGAACATCTGAATAGAAAATGTCTTAAACAACTGGAGGTTGGAACTGATTCTACAAAGTAGTGAGAGAGGGAAGTGGGGAAGGTTTGACCTATCCTCAAGGGAGGAAGGTTAATTAAGAGCATTGAGATAAGATAATTAGATCTGGACTGAATGTCCATTTTACACCCCCCCCACTGTACACAAAGATTTCAATAACACCATGAATGTTTGTTAAGGGCCCAGAACATACCTTCCTTTTCTCACTGCTAAGTCTTTGCACGCATTGTTGACTCCGCTGTAAAAGCCTCCTATTGTTCTGAGTGGAAGATTGCTGAGAGGGTCATGTAATATTTAAGTTAAATAGATGACCAGTTGTGGAATCTTCCTCTAGTTTCCCAGGTCTATTAAATACTTCTTGCTCAAGGCTTCACAGAACCTCTTTTATATCTCCAGTGTACCTGACAGTTTATAAAATGGTCCCTTTCATGTTGTTTTTTTCTCTCTTCCTCTCTTTATTGAACAGGACACTCCTTAAGGGCAATAACTCTGTGTCTGTTTTGCTTTTATATCAGCTACGACTTTTTTATAGTCTGGATACTCCTTTAGGCTTTCAAAATCCCTGCTACCTTAGGATACTTCTAGCCATAGACTTCCTTCTGTTGAGAGAGGAACAATGGCCATCTTGATCTATTGCATGCGCTCTCTTGTTTACAATAGTCTCGTCACACAGTTTAGGGAGAGGTTAAACTTAAGAAAAAACAGAGATAAAGAGAAAATAAACAGACGACGATGAAGAAGCAGTTTCCTATCTCAAGGCAAGGGTAATGTGAAAACTGTGTGCAGTGATTCCTAAATAGGATCACAGATATTTTAATGATAATTATTACAATTGTCTGGTATTTGCTGAACTTCAAAAGAAGTCTCTCTTCCTCTCTCTTTTGAATGCAACTGGGAGGGTATTGGAAGGGTATTTCTTTCCAGTCTGGTTGCAATTCCAGATCAGTTGGTCTCGAGGTACCATTCATTCATGAAGGAGCTCTTTGGCTAGGTCAGCCTCCTCCCTCGTCTTCCCTCAGCATAGTCTTTGGCTTGGCCAAGTCGAAAGAGAATCAGCTTGGACACCAGAGAGGAAGTTACAGCAAAAAGACTGAAGAAAGGGGGTTTGATGTGGCCTCTGCTGTCACTGGACTAATGGGGAAAAGTCAGCAAGAGGGGGGCAATTGCCAATTTGGCTGTTTCTGATCGGAAGCTCCAGAGATGACGCCAGCTCTCTGCTGTGCCACAGCCCACAGAGGCCCACCATGTGGAATGTGTTAACCAAACACTACCCAACACAGCTTTTCACATGTGTGAAATAATGAGTCCATTTTGTAAGGCTTAGAGATAAAAATTTGCAAAATTAGGGCAAGATAACAGTGAACAAACAAACAATAGCTAGCGCTAGCACAAGATACACCTGGAGTGTCACCCAGCAGCTGAAGACCTTCACAGGTCGTTGACGAAGACTGTTAGAGAAGATGGCGTGGAGAGGTGTCTGAAACTCTGACAGGGCACTCGGACTCAATAGAAGGTCACAAAGTCTATGTCTAGGACAAAAGAAGCCAAAGGGAGAGGGAAGCCTTCCTGAGACCTTGGTCCAATTAGACACAAGTTCGGTCAGAAAAGGCCTCAAACTTTGGCACCAGAAAATTCTTTCTACCCTCAGAGATTTTACCTTTTATACCAAGTTGGTTTAAAAAAATTTTAAACCTGAAAAAAAAAGAATGGCTACTAGTTAAAACTGATGAACTAGTTCCTCTACTTAGTTAATCCAACATGTGTCAAGTGAGAAAATGGTCAGTCTTGGTAAAATTATGAAATAATGACACCTGATTACTAATTCAGCGCACATATATTGAGACATACTATATAGCAATCATTATGCGAGGCACTTGAGCAAAGAAAAACCTTGGATCTGAATCACTTGAAGTACATACAAGCTAGCTGTAGAAAGAGGTGGATCACTAAATTGTTCTGAGATACATTACTAGTGATTTCTAGTCAGTGAAGCCTGATAGAGTTTGAGAGAAATAGAATATAAGGCATATAGCAAAAAACAGAATTAATTTTTCTAAAAAGGGAAATATTCAGAATCCTAAAACAGATAAAGTAACATAAATGCCTGAGATTTCTACCATACTATTTAGAAGAATATATACTAAAGGCTAGTTTACATTTTTCCTATACAGTAAAAATCTATGGAAGATATAGTTCAACAATAAAGTGTGACTAATAATGGTATCTTTTGCCACTACTTTTGGGAAGTTATAAATTCTATCCCTACTCTTTGCCATGAGAATAACCCTTGCTATTTGAGCGCCTGGATGGCATGCTGGATTCTTGGGCTGAGCAACGTCTCTTAGAGGAGGGTGTGGAAGACAGAAACTTTGTCAGTGATGTATGAGACTCCCATCACTTCACCAGAGGATGGAATTTACACCAGAAATTTCAGCCAAATGTCAAAAGCAGCTTAATAACAGATTGAACAAAAACTCAAAATGTCTCCCAAGGAAATGCATCAACAGAGGCTGGATAACCATTGAAGAAAATGCCAGAAGAGACAGAATACACAACATCTCCAAATCTTCCTATGTTTTAAATCTATGATTCCATCACTTTTTTAAAAAAGTTAAATTTGGTAGTCGACACATAGTCATTAGTTATATTATAGTATAAAACTGACTGCTCAAATAAGATAATTCATCCCATGCCATAGCATTTGGAAATAGTATCATGAAAAAGAAACCAAATCTATTTCTACTCACTAAAAACTACAGTGTTGGCATTATACTGTGGTACTACTGAGACTTCCCAGTTTCCCACCACTTTATGATGAAACGAGACGGGATTGTTCCTTGTCCTTGAGCTAGGTTTGTCCTCGTGCTGTACACTTGTCCCCGGAAAAGATGCACTGGAAGGCGGAATAATAAACCCTTGCCATCTGCAGTGAGCCTCCTGCGCCGTGCAAGGGAACCCTAGGCTGTTCTGGTGGGCTGCCAACATTCCAGGGCAAAGCAGTCAGATCTAAGCTGGGCCTATCTAGTTCTTCTCTCCACCCGGGCTCAACATGGCTTTATCTGCCTATCCCCTTATTATTCTGAACTCCCTTCATTGCCCGAGCTCTTTCTCTCTACAAATAGTCCCACGAGCTGTATTCAGCACCAATGTAGACTGATGGTAGAGAGCTCGTCTGCTCCTGCTTCTCACAGATTAACAGCTAGTAAACACCATGCACTGCTCTCTCCTGTGAACCTCTTCTTAAAATACAGAGTTCGGTTTGCCAACATTAGTGTATTTAAAGCCTCCGAGATCCAGGGAAGCCTTTAGAAGGAGAAATGTGCAAGCAAAGCCCTACCCAGAAAGCAAAATTCCCAACACAGAGAGACCGTCCATGGATCAGTGGCTCCTCTGAGAAGAACGCCATGCCGGGGGGTGGGGTGGGGGTGGGGGGATTAGCATCAGTTAAAGGGAGAAGGTATTTATTTTCACTTAAAATAAAACCTCTCACTTTATTCTTAGCATATCACAGAGCTGAGCAAGTGGATTACTTAGGTAGCAGGACAGAGAGCATAATTTCTTCAAGAGGAAAGATCTATTTGCCGAGAGGCACATCATGCACTTTGTGATGACGTCACATGGAGAGAACTAGGCCATTGTGATCCCCCCTTCTACTTTCTCCCCATAGTCCCCCGACCTCCACTTCCCGACACAAGGGGTTTTAAAGCAGTAAGTACTCAAAAGCTCTACTCAGAGCTTTTGAGCAGAACTCCAAACTACGTTCTGTTTTGAGGATGTTGCATATCGTGACAATATGCTGGAATCCCCTGGGCAGTTCTTTCAATATTTCATATAGGGATGCAGTCGAACGATAAAGAAATAGTAGGCATACAGCCCATTTTACGGATTGTACAATGTGACTAAACAAGAAGCCGTGCATAAATGTAATTTAAAAATATTCGATATTTTCTAAAATCTAACAGTTTAGGGTTCCCAATAGCCATTTAATTATTAGGTTACAAATAAAGATAAACATTCGGAGATATGGACTATTCTTCTTGCCTGTAGCCTTTTTTCTCTTTTCCTTTGGGTGGATATTTCTCACTACAATAAAAACTTGAGTGTACTTGCTTACTCTCCTCCTATTTCTGCTGTCCTGCTCTTCTGTTGACTTAGGACCTTTGAAGTCACATCAGCTTGACAACTCCATTGAGCCTTCCACACTCTGGATGTGGAGTTGGCTCTGGGGTAGGATGTGTCAGCCATGGTGAGGTAATGGTGGCGGCATGAAAAGCAGTCAGTACTACTCTTTGCTCAACTGTACTCATGATAGCCTTGACCTTAAATACACTTTATTATCATGCCCATTGGACCTCTTCAGAAGGAAAATAGGAGTTAAATTTCATCATGGTTAAGGACTTTCTTGTGAACGATCTGAATTAGTTCCCTTTGTTCTTCTTCCAGCAACGTGGCGGCATCCAGACCTTGTACTTTCCCAGACTGATTCAGCCTAGTGGTGTGTCTCCCAGTGCCTGTAGTATGTCCCTCATCAGACAACTCCCCTTGCATCTTCAAATATCAGTGAATGTTTGGGATCGCTTACAAGTTGATTTTCTGGCTCTTCTTGTTCCAGAACTGGACTCGAAGCCATTATGGAGACATATGCATTCTGGAGACCTCCTGTACGCACCCTGACTTTTGAGGACTTCACCACCATGCAAAAGCAGCAAGGTAAGGCTCTGGGCGAGGCCTCGGCTCTGCCGATGACAGCGGAGCTGAACTGAGCATGGCACAGCTGGCCCTAAGCCAACCCAGCAGTTGCATGGACTCTCAGGGAACAAAGAAAACTTAGAGCTTCATGAATAACAAAAGCACCACCAGTCCTGCAAATGAGTTGGGCCCAGAGTCAGCCTGCCATTTGTATTCAGAATTCTTTCCTAAAACCATAGATTTCTGTGATATTTCCTTTTCTTTGTTGTTGATATCATATCATGATCAAAAGTAACTTCAGGAAGGAAAGAGTTTGCCTGCCTTATGGTTTCAGAGGGTTAGAGTTCATAATAGTAGAGCAGGCATGTCATGTGGGCAAGATGGAGAAGTGAGTCTATCGGAAGTATTCCTCATTAAAATCACCATATATGGTTCCGCCCTTCCTTTCTTTCTTCCTCCTTTCCTCCCTCGCTCCTTCCTTCCCTCTCTCCCTTCCTTTATGCTTTCCTTTTTTCCTGCTTTCCTCTCTCCCTTCCTTCCCTCCCTTCTTCCTTCCTTCCTTTCTCTTCCTTCCTTCCTTTCCCGTCCTCCCTTCCTCCCTCCCTCCCTTCCTTCCTCTTCCTTCCTTCCTTCGTTCCATCCTTCCTTCTTTTATTCCTTCCTTCATTCCATCCTTCCTTACTACTTCCCTTTGTTCCGTCCTTCCTTCCCGCCCTGTGGTACTAAGAATCTGCTAAGCAAGCACTCTGCTGTAAACGACATCTGCTGCCCGCTAGTTATTTACCTATGATAATGTTTGCAATTGACTACTGCTAAGCCTTCTTCTAGGCCTTGCCGTTGGAAGCGACCATCTTGATATCTTCATTTCCTCCTCAAGGAAACATCATCAGTCTTCTTCTTCTAGTTTCTAAGTGATAAAGCTTCAGTTCTCAGCTGAATGAAATGAGGCCTCACATGAGAAGGGGCAGCTTCAGAGCCCCTCAGAACTAGCCCTTTTTTTTTTTTTTGTCTGCTTGAAACAACAGCCCTGCCACATTGGTGGGTTATGTGGACTTTGCCCCACTTGTTTACGTTTGTGATTTTTTTTAAATCAGATTCCCAATGTCCCCTCCCTTGTAGCTCAGGCTGGAAACTTTGATGAGGTGTGCAGAAGGCTCGGAGGATTTCGGCTCTGTGTCAGTCCAGCTGTGTTCTGAGTCCCATGCACCTGGGTTCTTAAGCTGAAGTCTCCCAGAGCATAGGCTGGCTTGTTGCCTTCTCTAGTCTGCCTCTTCCAAAAGGTGACACTGGGCAGCATGTTCAGATTGAGTTCATTCCTTTCCAGGATATTCTCAGCATTTACAGAAGCCCAATTTTTGAATTTCTAGTTACTTGGGAGGCCATTCCAGGACTTTATATCTGATACCATATGCTCTCCTAATACGTTGCAAACTGGTTTTGGTTTGTGACCAACACTGCTAAAATAGTTTGCGTTTTCAAGATGGCTATAATTAAAGCCCAGCCTCATACAGGGCACCTCCTGGGACAGCTGCTTACAAGGCTGAGACAGGAAGATCACAAATATAAAGCCTGTCTGGGTTACAGAGCAAGTTCAAGGCCAGCGTACACAACCTAGTGAGAGCCTGTCTGTCCCATTTGCTTCTGCGGCTGTCATACTAACTAAAAGGAATGTGGAGAGGAAAGGGCCTGTTTGCTGACAGGTCATAGTCCACCATGGAGGAGGTGACTGGAGGCAGAAACTGAGGTAGAGACATGAGCACTACTTTCTGGCTCACACAGAAGCTCACGTTCAGTTCTCCTATCTAACACAGGACCACTCCCAGGGCTGGCACTGCCCACATTGCTCATTAATCAAGACAATGCCCCACATGATGCCCACAGGCCATCTGATGGTGACAATTCCTCGGCTGAGGGTCCCTCTTCCCAGTTGCCTTAAGTTTGTGTCACGTTGGCCCAGTTAACCCTGCATCCTAGACACAAGTAAAAGAAGGACTAGGGTCTCAATCCAGTTGTGGAGCATTTGTATAGGTTGCTTGAGGACTCAGTTTCAATTCCTAATAAGCAAACACGACTCAGATTGGACAGTGAACCAAGTTCCTGCTAGTGCTGGGGCCTTCTCTGAGTTTCTTGGCCTTTTTGCCACCCAGGTTTTCTTTCTGCATGCTACTGAAGAGCATGGTATATTCTTGTAATTATTAAATGAGACCGGGTATTTAAAATCCTAATAAACTCTCAGTGCATGGTAAATAGTCTTCAGGCCTTCATGATCTCCATAGCGGTTGTCCTCATTTTCACTTCCTTCGTACAAGGGTGTCTGACGTGAGTGGGAACTTGTTTTTCCGAGATTATGTATTTGAAACACGATTAGGTAATAACTCTTGACAGGGCTCTGTGAGAGCAAACAAGCCAGCATTTCCTTCTCATTCTTGCATGGTCCTTCCACATCCTGATCGTCTATTTGGATTTGAATCCATCCACAGATTAAATAACTGACTCGGTCAAGAACAGTATGACCTAATTGTTCCTGGAAACAAACCTCACAGACACCTGAAAACGTGCTCTACTAAGTGTGTTTAATCAATTTGACAGCTGGGACTGACCTTCACACTTGGTGAAGGTGGGCCAAGGCAATAGAGACAGAAAACTAAGAATCCAGGCCCATTATAGCCAAATATAATGTGATCTTGTGGTTCTCTGATGGATATTTTAAATAACGTCCGTGTCTTGGTTTCCCCATGCATGCAGCTGAGATATCTGTGTGATAAAACTGAACTTTGGTGAGTGGTGAGCCAAGCGATTTGGCACTTGTTATGCTGGAAGGAATGATTCTGGCTACCACAGTTAGTAATTTGCCTCTCTCTGTGAAAACCTGGAGATCTAGCATTTCAGAAGCCTCTCTTCTGCTCAAGGGCCAGCAGACTTCACTATAGATTTCAACACTGCTGGATATTTCGGTGTTGGTCAGATAGTAAAAGCTTTAGAATTATGGCAGGTTCCTGTTGGTGACTGGATTTTTATTCATTTGACTGGTAGTAGTTAGAAGCTGGCTAGCGGGAGGGGATTATACACTTGACAAATCAAATTAGTTAAATATGGAGGGGCTGGAGAGAAGGCTCATCAATTAAGAACATGTACTGGTCTTGGAGCACCATGTCACGTGACCCACAACTGTCTATAACTCCAGCTCCATGAGATCTGATTCTGATTCCAAGAGCACTTGCACACACATGAGCACACACCCTACCACTACATATACACATAAAGATAAAATATTAAGAAATACTGAGAAAATAGTTCAATGGACATTAATTTTTGAACTGTGAAGTCATCGCAATGATGCAAAGATGGCTGATTGGCACAGATCCCTCTGAGTGGAAGGTTAATGCAGCTCTTCTGTCGCAGAATTATCAAAAATACTGCATACAATTGCTTTCCAGTTATGTGTATAGGTACATGTGAAACAAAACATGGATTTAATGTTTTGAGGTTAGGGTTTTATTTCTGGATGTCTCAGAAGTATATATAAATATTCTGAAAATCTGAAAAAAAACCCTTCAAATTCAGAATATTTCTGGTCCCAAGAATTTCAAGTCAAAGATACTCAAACCTGTAGTTGGTAACACATTGTACACTTACTCCCTAAAACAGTGGTTCTTAGCCTTCCTAACACTTCAACCCTTTAATACAGTTGCTCGTGTTGTGGGGACCCCAACCATAAAATTATTTTCATTTTACTTCATAACTGCAATTTTGCTACTGTCATAAATCATAATGTAAATATCTGATAGGCAGGATATCTGATCTGCAACCCCTGTGAACAGGTCATTCAGTGCCCAAAGGGGCTGAGACCCACAGGTTGAGGACCACTGTTCTAAACTCACTTAGGCTTAGTGTGTCCAAAACTGACCTAAGAGAGAAGGATGCCACATCAGCCTGTCATCTGGTGTTTCTCCCTGCGCCATCCCCATAGCCTATCGCCAGTGCTCTTGAGTCTGTCCGCATCTTAATCTCCCATGCCACCACCTGGCTTTGATGTGTCATCATCCCTTACCCGGCTGATTATGATGTCCTCCATAGCATCTCTGTTCTGTTCCAAGACATTCTGCACATCATGCTTCTGGTCAGTGTTTCAAAACAGACATCTACTCATACCAACTCTATGTCCTAACTTGCTTAAAATTTTTCAGTGGCCACAATTTATTTTTGTCCCCTTGACATAGATCACTAGACCTCTAAAATAGACATTAGATAAGTGGGTCCCTTAAGATAAACTTTTTACAGAAGCACCTGGGCTTTACTAAGTGCTCAAACAGGATCCCTGGATCCTTTAGCCTAACCCACCTCCCCTCTGCTCCTGAATCATTGTCTCTGCTTTCATTTTTCACACCTGCTGTGCTCTTCCCGGTCACACGCTGCTTAGAGGCCTCATTTTTGCTTACTTGCTTTCTTCCTATGGTCCCTATTTGAAATCTCAGCTCAAGTAGCAGTTGGCTAAAGTCTTACAAGGCAGCCCCCTACTCGTTTCGCTCTTCGTTTAATATCTTTTACCGATGTTTCCCTCAGTACTTTCCCCATTGGGATTACATTCCTGGGTCCAGGCACTATATCCAGTTCACATTTGAAACTCGCATAGCGATGGAATGAGGATGCAAACTCTCTTAGGTGCTATACTAGGGGAATATTGTTAATGTGCTTGTCAGGGATTCCTCAACTTTATGCTCAATTTTGAAGGGAAAAGAGATTAGTGAAAACCAGAGAGAATTATAAGTAACAATTAGTTGCTGGAGGAAGGGATGGTGAAAATTTGATTGATAAGAAGTTCAACTAATCCATGGCACTGTAGGGAGACTAAGGACGATGTTAATGTACTTTATATTAAACACTAAACAGAAGGATTATTAATTTTTAAAAATTAGGTTCTTATTTAAAAGAAATTGTATATTTTAGTCATATTCTTTCCCCTTTTCCCCAGATCCTTCCCATATCCTTTCCTACCCAAGTTCATGTTCTTTCTCTCTTTCTCCCTCTCATTAAAAAACCCTCCCACAAAGCCCCAAAAGACAAAGGAAAATCTAAACAAACAAATAAAACTCAGCAAGACCAAAACCACTAAAACAAAGTAAATGTTTGAGAAAATTTATGTCTTAATAATGATTTAAAAATTATAGAATATAGACACGTATCAAAACATAGTGTTCATGCTGGTGAACATAAAGAACTGGAAAGTGAAGGGATGATGGACCCAGAAGGAGAAGATGTCACCACCCTCTTGGTGACCTACAACCCTCCCTTATTCTGGGCTTCTCAAGGTCACTCTGTTGAGATGCTGCCGTTGTTTATTTCTGTCTTTCGAAATACATCTTTCTTTACATCTTTTAGCTATTTGGCCGTGCTTCATAAACCCAGCAGAATGTAACATTTTGTATTGTTAATTTTCTCCCCTTTTGTCTTCATATCATTTGTGAGTTTGCACCGGGGTTCCAGAATCCCTTTCCTGTTGTAATCATTTCACTGCTGTGTTTGCATTTATCTTTCCCATGGACTTAGAAATATTTTTTAAAAATTCTTTTGTTACATTTATCTTGTGTCTGTGTGCACACTCACTTATTATCATATACCACATCGTGCACACAAAGGTCTGTTCTTCCTTTTGTCACCATGCCCTGGTAATCCAACTCAGGTCAAGGTCATTAGGCTTGGTGACAAGTCCCTTCACTTGCAGAACCATCTTCCCAACTCTTAGACCTCTTTTTTTTTTTTTTTTAAACAGTGGCTGTTTTTCCATTTTTGACACTGCATTCCTTATTTGGTATAAATATGCATATATGAAAAGTCATCCTTTTGAAAAACACCTGCCTGTGTATCCAATTGTTTAGTTTGATCTTATTGAGGAGAACTAGGGAAGAGCAGGAACTCCTCTGATTTGTGTCACCATTTAAGAGACTGCATATTTTGAAATTAAGGCAGATAGCTCATCATATTTTTTTTTAAGAGCCAGATATCTGTCAGGCACTCAAACAGTTCAAATCTCTTGTAACTGCTGGTCACGGGCTTCACCCACAGCTTCCACCAGACAAAGGGTCCACAGACCTCCCCCTCCACTCTCATTTCTATGTTCTTCTTCTCCAGATTCATCCTAATATTCTCAGACCTTCACATTCACAGAAAAAAAAACCCTCATAGAATCAGAGACATATTATCAACTAGAATTTTTATGTAAATATAAAAAATCAAAATTGCAAATTATAAAAGCAAAATCCATTGGCTTGTAAGACAGGAAGGATTCAAGCAGTTTTTTTTTTTTTTAGGCAAAGCCTAAGTTCTGGACTCTGGCCAGAATGTGCCCCATTTCTTTCCACTCTGCTTTTCTCCACGGTGACTTTAGTTTCAATTGTCCCCTGCGATAGCTTAGAAAGCATCCTTGACCCGAGATATTTTTGCTTTCCCTCCAAAGGGAAAGGGCATGTGCCTCTGATCAAGGGGTTTTAGCAAAATCTCACCAAATCTCTTTGATTCTAATTGGGTCCCCTCAGAATCAATTACTGTAGTGGTAGGTACTGTCCTTTCCGGGCCAGGTACACACGCCTTTCCCGGAGAGAAAGTGTGAGAGCGGAAGAAAGCTGGCTTCCCAGCAAGCAAGCAAGCATTGCTCCCCTGTGAGAGGCAGCTAAAATGACAACGACAACAGATGCATGTGACAACAAAGGCTGAAAACAAGCATGGAAAGCAAGTGAAGGAGGTGAAAACATGGGGATGGAATGCCCGGGGAATGGGGCAACATCGGACCAGGTACGGGGCAGAATGAGTGGACGAGGCTATTTGAATGAGAATACATTTATTTGGAGCTATGGAAGGGATGAGGGAGGTTTCCATCTTTCTCCGGTGGAACCAGACAATTCCCGTTAGGACTGTGATGCTCCCATTTGTGTCCTGAGAAGAGTTCTCATTTCAGCTGAGGGAAGTTTCTCAGTTGCCATGCTCATTAAACTTTATGGCCTATGGGCTTCTGCGCTGGGATCAGTTCGTGGGTGGCTGCTGTTTTACCTCTTCCATGTTGGAATACACTGGAAACCAGCACTCTTCAGGGACAGGTGGCATCAGGTTAGAGCCTTGCCAGGAGAGAAAGGAATTAATTACATGGAGATTTAATCTTCCTTCACCCAGGTGGGGTTTTATCTTATTGGGTGTTGTGTGTGTGTGGTGTGTATACAGCACACCGAAATAAACTCCAAAGGAAGTTGCCTGTGAAAAAGCCCCATGTTATAATCTGGAAGTGATCAATTTAAAGATGCGAAAGTCAGCAGGTTTGGTATTCAGGATTTTCACGGACACATTTAACTTGTCTTCATGGTACACAAGTGTATTCTAGGTTATTGTCCTCATCTGGGCTCACTGCTAAATATGCATTCTTGGTTGTTTTGGCTCTTAGCCTTGAATACTGGCACAAGCTAATGTTGCATATGCATCTTAATGTAGCCTCCTCTCTTTGGTCCCTGAGTAAAATATGATGTAGGGAGCTGGGATGGATGGCAGAGATGAATTCTGGATTACCTAAGAATATGAAGTTATTAATGACATTATGTTTTAATCCCCTCTCAGAAGAGGGCTAGGATCTCTGAGGACAATGGGGGAAGGCTCCATTGGATATTTACTTGTGTTCAATCAGTTCAATCAGCTGAGAAGAAATACAGTCATGGAACAGCTCATTTTCTTCATGGGTCACAGAGTAGGGAGGAAGAACAGACCATTCAAAGAGGAACTGGAGTACCTTTGGGAACATGGCTCAGGTGAGCCCAGAGCTGTCAGTTTGCTATGTCTCTCATCATTCACACCACAGAGGTTCTTTTAGCCTGAAATAATATGGCAATACATCTTGTGATATCATTATGGAGCTTATTGGAGGGTATAGAAGCCCAGATGCCATGCTCTTCCCGGACAGAAGCCAACACATGGGAGCCATCTCCATTGGAATGAATGTTCTTCAAGGTTTCTTTCCCATTCTTTACCCCTTCTCCCATGAAAGAGCAGGTTCCTGCATGTCCACAGTCCACATTTGTCTGCTAAACAAATTTATGTCAAGATGCTCAGAGCGTCCATGACCTTGCAGGGACAGAGGAGGTGGGGGTGAACAAAAGGGACACTGTCATGGTCAGGGGGACATGCTTTGCTCTGAGAGGCAGCACTGATCAGCCCAGCCTGGTTTCCCACCTAGCCCTAAGTTTCTGGGATGAGAGGTCTCTGTTAGCCAAGTGATGAAATGTGCAGGGAGGGCGGGCTGCCTCCTTCAGCTTACTTAGCGCTTGGCTGGCACTCCCGATCATGTTTAACATTTGACAAGCCGTTATATCATAAGAGAATAAAGGCTTCT
This sequence comes from Ondatra zibethicus, assembly GCA_004026605.1. Classification (NCBI taxonomy): domain Eukaryota; kingdom Metazoa; phylum Chordata; class Mammalia; order Rodentia; family Cricetidae; genus Ondatra; species Ondatra zibethicus. The sequence continues at coordinate 58,926 of PVIU01001037.1, read as the reverse complement.
CAGTATCTCAGTTTGCTTTCCTGCAAAATGAATGCCACAGTCCTCTCTCTATGTGGACTTTGAGAACTAGTTCTTATCTGTATTGAGTACTTTAAGTGTGTAGCAATGTTTTTTTCAAAGTGGATGGGAACAACGTGACCCCCTTTTGGACAGGCTTACTCTCTCCTTCAAACACTAGCTCATATGGAGGCTCAACCCCCCTAAGCTCAGGAGGCCACCAAGTCTCATTTCCATTGAATGTCCTTTAAAAGCCAAAGCAAGCTGAGTACAAACTTTCTAACATGTGCCTCTCATCTGCCCAGCAGAAACCCCTGTAACTTGTTAATAGTTCCCTTCTTCTTCTCCTTTTTTTCTTCTGTAGTGAAACCAATTGAGGCCTTAAATCAGTACCATTCGTTCCATCTTGGGCCATCTGAGAAAACCATTTAGAGTTGTAGAACGTCATCTACTCCATCCTGCACTTCCGGCTGCAGTGCCGAGGCCTGCGCCTGATGGAGCTCACCTACAAACAGGACAGGACAGTGTGCTGAACAGGTGGTCTCCTCAGGGGTCACATAAACACCAGACCAGGGAGAGAGCAGGACTAGTTTTCAAAGACAGGAGACTATATTCATATCTCGTAAAACCACAAATCTCTTTACAGCTGGAGTCAAGTTTCTCCATTTGGGCCACAGCACTTTACTACAGTAAAGTTCATGGCATTTAGGGTGGAAAAGCAGAAAGTGTATGTAGGGTACCTCAAAGAGGAAAAAGGAAATCTCTGAGCTTTCTGTAGGATATAGAGGGAGAGAGGCATCTGATTACTCAGCAGCAGGAAGCATGAGATGGCCTGCTTCTGCTTCTGGAAGCTTCCCCTTCTAGGACTCCCTCATTAGATTAAAATGATGCCTTGGAAAGTCCTTGGAGTTGACGATTCATACTTCCGCTAATCCACAGCCACGGTCTGAAAAGGAGGGAAAATGAGGCTCACTGACTCACGCCCTTTGTTCCGCCTCTGTGGAGAACTCAGTGATGGATGTCACAATGTGTGGCTGTGACCTGAAGAGAAGCTCCTCCCACTGTGAGCAGCTGCTTGTAGTTTTGGACAATGCCAGCCTTATCACAGACTGTCACAAAACCATTTAGTTCTTTTACAGGAATTTGTTATGAAAAGAGATTTTTTTGATATGACTCTAAAATTAGCAGCTGATTGGGTTGTCTTTAAATGCCAATTGGATCTGAAAGTTCACTGAGCGAAATTCCTTTCACCATGGAAGAAATGATATTGAACTATAAAAATTTAACTCTGAACAAAATCCTAACAAAGCCCAATCTTTGCCTCTACCACCAATACCCCCACTTTGCCTGAGATCTAGGCCAAGGCTTTTTGTTTCCTCTACCAGTTTCTTCCCTTCCTAGAATACTAGAGATGTTTTCCCAGTACATCTGGAATGCTCCTGGTTTTCTTCATTGATTAAAACAAAACAAAACTCAGTCCTGTTCTTTTTCATCTGAAAAATACTTCCCTTCTAATGATGCTTAGTTTCTCCAAGCCTCAACAAGAGTTATTGGTAACCTAAGATATGTTGTCCTTTGAAGGACCACAGTTCTCAACAATTAGGAGAAGTACCATATGGGTACGTGGAAGGGAATTCCTCAAGAAGGATTCTCGAGAGGACGAAGCAGTTGACTATTCTAGAATTCAGTGAAGGTTCAGCTACCCCAAGCACTTACTGCCTTTGACGTCCATTGAGAGAGGTAGAGAGCGGATGCTTCCTGCCCCCGAAAAAGATGGGCCTTTGCAAAGGTTACCCTTGGTGTTCTTATTTGGAGAACATCTTTGGTGAAGGTTGGCTTGAACTGATTCTTAGTCCACTGGAGCCTCAACCCTCAGTATAGCCTATCACCTGCATTGGCTAATGACCTTTGTGAGGCAGACACAGGGTCATTTGGAAATAGGAGCTGTGGAGGTCTTCCGTTGTAAAGCACAACCTCTGGGCCTGATGTGTACATCTTCAAGCTCCTCTCCATATACACAGACTCAGAGACAAAAGCAGAGCCCGCCATCTGTTTCCATAGGCCCTCCAGCTGACCACATGTGCATCGGCCTTTCAGAATCACTGGTCTGCGTACTGCGGGTAGTACTCATGTGGCATCGTCAGCTTTACACCCAGGCTGTACATTAGAGGAGCTTTGAGATAATGCTGACGTGGAATTCTCACGCCCCGAAACTCTCCTTTAGTTGGTTTGAGGTTGAATCCTGGCATAGCAGCCCTTTCAAATGGCAGGACTTTCAGCTTCAGGACCACTGATCTTACCAGATGCCTCATCTCTGATGAAGAAAATCAAAGCCAGGGGAGTCGTGGGGCCGCAGGGTTAGTGTGCAGAGCCGACAGCCGAATCCATTCAGCTAACACTCTGGTTGGTTTATGGCTAGTTTGGCTTCATACACATCCCCACTCAAGTATTCTGTGTACAACTCTTCTTCCATCCTCCCAGACTTGGCAGGCTGTAAAAGATCAGCAGATCCTCAGGACTGTGATTTTAAATTAGTCCTGATTCACTTTAGCCTACATCTTCTGATCATGCTTATCACATGTCTTTGATATGATATGCTAGGCCTCCAAAATAATGTCCCAGGTTCCACAACTCAGGTTTACTTGCTGTGCTTTCTCAGGCCTAAGTCCTGACTTGGCACCCTGCTCCATCCTGATAAGGTTAGCATCCTGCTTTGGTATTCTACTAAAGATTGCATGATAAGGAAAGTGTTACTCAATAAAATATAGACCTTACACATTTGCCCTGTCCATGGGAAGAGCTGAGCTAGTAGCTTCTGCTGCTGATCACTGAAAGTCTTATTAGGAAGTGGCTTCGATGGTAAGAATATAAAAACTGAACACTGAAGGTTTGGTCTAAACTTTTAACGTATGACTAAGACCAGAAAGAAATGCAAAGACTAGGGGTCTCATGTCATCCTTTGTCCTCTCCTTTGTAACGTGTGCTCAAACATGTGACATCACCTTCTGATGTAAAAGGAAGCAATTGATCTATAAAAACAATGTAGGATTTTGGGCCTAGACAGACTAATCTTAATCAATGGAATTCATGTTTTATTTTTCAGGGGGCAGCACAGGTACTTCCCCAACAACCTCCAGCACCGGGACACCATCCCCTTCGGCTTCTTCTCATCTCTTATCTCCATCCTGTTCTCCTCCAACTTTTCATTTGGCCCCCAATACTTTCAACGTGGGCTGTCGAGAAAGCCAGCTGTGTAATCTGAATCTCTCCGAGTATCCACCATGTGCCCGAAGCAACATGGCTGCCTTGCAGAGCTATCCAGGGCTGAGTGACAGTGGCTACAACAGGCTCCAGAGTGGTACAGCTTCAGCCACCCAGCCCTCTGAAACCTTCATGCCTCAGAGGACTCCATCTCTGATCTCAGGAATACCAACACCTCCCTCGTTGCCTAGCAACAGCAAGATGGAAGCCTATGGTGGCCAGTTGGGGTCCTTCCCCACTTCCCAGTTTCAGTATGTCATGCAGGCAGGCAATGCGGCATCCAGCTCCTCATCACCGCACATGTTTGGTGGCAGCCACATGCAGCAGAGCTCCTACAATGCCTTCTCCCTGCACAATCCCTACAATCTGTATGGATACAATTTCCCCACCTCCCCCAGGCTAGCTGCAAGCCCAGAAAAACTGAGCGCATCTCAAAGCACTTTACTCTGCTCTTCTCCTTCCAATGGGGCCTTTGGAGAGAGGCAGTACCTGCCCACAGGGATGGAGCATGGCATGCATATGATCAGCCCTGCAGCTAACAGTCAGCAGGCTGCCAACACCTGCGACGGGCGACAGTATGGGGCAGTCCCAGGCTCCTCCTCCCAGATGTCTGTACACATGGTTTAAAGAGCAGTCCAAGCACCATGGAGGTGATGGCAGTCAAGACTCCAGAATCTCTGTGGGTGGCGCTTTCTCTTTGGGAATCCCGTGCCTTGGGAAAATAGGAATTGTGCGTTTGTTTTTGTTTTTGTTTTTTTGTTTTTCTGGATAAGGAAAACAGAGAAGAGCAATAGATACCACTGAAGGATCCTTGGAGTGCACCATCCATAACTCAGTGGTCATTCTTCTGCCTCCCAAACTCTTAGTTTTATAAAAGCATTGTGTATGACAGAGTGGCCTTGAAGAGACGGAAATATCATTTTATAATAATGTTGATGGAGATGCTAGCATGTAGCAGCCAAGAAAAGTTACACATACAGACTCATGCACAGACAGACAGACAGACACACACACACATACACACATACACATACAAACTTACATGCCTATGTTCATGCACACACATGCATACACAAAGTATTACAAACACAAACATTCTCTACACTGACTCTGAACTGGGTGAACTCTGTGGAGGGAGGCCCAGAGTGGGTGCTTACATCAAAAATCTGTCTGTATACAACCCTAGATGGATTGGGTCACCATTAGCCATTAGCCATTAGCCTTTCTCCCTTGCAGCTTACCATGTTTCTGGAATGAACAATGTACCCTAGAACCTCTCCACATCACTGCGGTGGAAAGACATCAGCTGGACTTGGCTTCCTGAGAAAAATTGCTTTTAAACTTTCGGCTCTCTTCATTCAGTGTGCCATCATTGAGGCCCTCATGGTGCCTGTGGAAGGACAGGTGAGAAGAGCTGGGAGAGAGAAAGAGAATTGAGAGCAGCAGAGGAAAGCAGATGACGAGACTGAGAAGATGTGAACAAGTGAGGAGATTGAATTCGCCAAGGAGAATAGTTTGGGTTTGTTTAGCCCCTAAAGTTTTAGAAAGAATGATGGTATTAATGGAGAGTAAGCTTCTTTGGTACCCAGCTTCTAGTCAAGGGTACCAATGAGAAGGGCTAGGACAAGGAATGCTGGATTCCACAGCTCTGACCACAAAGACCCAGGACAGAGGTGCACTGTATGGGAGTGCCATTCCACAGCAGCCTGGCAGGATGAGCGAACCAGGTGTGGAGAATGAAGAATGGCTTTATCTCCCAGGTGATACCAAAAACAGACATGGAAGACAGGCTTAGCTTCAAATGCCAGATTCAAAGTGCTGACCTAGACGATCTGCCCCTGGTCCCATGCAAGAGAAACCCTGACACACCGGAGAGAGTTGCAGATGGGTCTTCTGCCCCCTTTCTGCCTGTCTGTAGCTCTCCATTTTGATCAAATAGTTCATTGCATTCTGAAGTTTGGGGATTGTTTTTTCTTTCTTTTTCCTTTCAAATCCTTAAATAATAAGAAAACAAGTGAAGCTTGCTGCAAGCTAAAATTTTTAAATGTTGTGGAAACGCAAATGATACCAAGTAAGATAATACAGATATTATTAAGATTTTTTTTTTGGTTTTGAGGTGTTGTAGATAAATGTATTTATATGCCTAGTGGGGGTATTCAATATTATGAATATTAAAAAGGGGGCAATAAAAGGGTATGTAAAATATGTATGAAGAAAATGTGTATAAAAATTTGCCCTTATGCACGGAACTGTTTCTGAGTGCCAAGCACAGAAAGCCGCTGAATAAAATCTTTGCAATTGTTTCCCGTGTGTTTGTTCATATAGAAAAACTAAATAACAGTCGTGTGCATTTGTGTTCGGTCTTGCAATCCAATCAAACATTTTCACATGAGTTAACAGTGAGTTTTACATGGCCATCATAAAGTCAGTATTATCCTCATTTTATGATTCGTGCTGAGCTACTTAAAAGGTGGTGAATTATCCAGGATCACACGAGCTGTTAGAGAGGGAACTAAGACCCGGAACTGACTTTTCACATTTAACAGGATGTTCACTTGCATGTTAACTGCCGAATATGGTCTCACAGCAACCTTTGAGAAACCCTACAATTTCTTCTATAATGACTCATCCTCCAACGGTTCTGTGAGATGGGGGTTATTTTAATAATTATATTTCTAGATTTGAAAGCAGTTCTATAGAAGACTAAATACTTGGCAAAGGTCCTCAGCTAGCAAGTCATAGACCTGGTAGGATCTTCTAATGCCTGTGCAATTAGCACTATGTCATTTGCCAGAGCATTGTGCCATTTGGAGAATCAGAAACAAAGGTATACTCAAAGGGACTGTGGCAAGAATGCCTCTGAGGCTGGAGTTTGCTTCACATGTTTGATAATAAATTTATCCTCCCTTTTGAATGCATCACTGAAGCATGGAAGGAGTGGCTTTGAACTGTCATGCATAAGTTCAACTTACAAAGCCCCATAACATGGGAGAGTCATACCATTCCCAAGCACTTTCACATACCATATCAGGCACACCCCACAATACCCATAAAGGATGAAAGGGGAGACAGTCTTTTTGGTAAATGAGATATGGGACTATGAATCCTGCCTGGCTTATGTGATTAGAAAGCAGCAGATCAGGAGAATAAAAATCTGTTCTTACCTCCACATTGCACTGTGTCCTATTGGATAGCCACACTGGTTACCCATGGACTCATTTTCCTGGTATTGGATGTGGGAAGCATGAAATGCAGGCCATTGCACTCATTCACTGGAACTGGATCGAGGTTTGAGGGAACAAATTCTTAATCATTGCTTTGATCATATAAGTAACTCAGAAAGTGGCATCCCAGTTAATCCCATTAATGGTCACATTGTTGCCAAACTAGTTGAGACAAGGGCCAATTCAATATCATCACAAATTTTAGGCTATTTTGGCACGGCCTGCCTCAAAACACGAAAAGACCCTTTGATTAGGAAACTGTAAGTTACTTCTCTGAAGACTGGTGGAACAAGACTAACTACATGCGAAGCATTTGGTTATTTCTTTCTGATCTATTAGTAGACCAAGTGCTGTTCATCAGTTTAGTGTCCTCCAAAGTCTTAGCTAATAACAGTAATATACCTGCAACAAACCTGGCATAGACATTTCCAGGCTTTCATTTAGAAATAATAATTTGAACAATTGTTTCTACTCTAAAATTTAGAGCACTAAATAAGACATATTTTTGTAATTTTAGCTCTTTTAGAATAGCCTAAACCACTTATGCCCATACTATGATGTGGGTTTCCTTTGTACTTTGTACTTGAGGATGTAATAGATGTAACACATACCTGATAAAGAATTTTTCAAGATGGGGCTGGAGAGGGTGGCTCAGCAGTTAGGAGCATATGCTGCTCTTGCAGAGGATCCAGGTTTGATTCGAAGCACCCACATGTTAGAACACAACACCTGGAAACTCTAGTTGAAGGGAATCTGATACCCTTTACTGACTTCAGTGAGCACCATACATAAATATGGTGTACATACTTAATCATTGGCAAAACATACATAAAATGAATAAAAAAGTAACTAGAAAATTTGTCAATAATATATTCTAATGGCAAACTAGTTGGGTTAAAACCCATGAGGACCCAACCCTTCACAAAGAACTAGAGGCAAATGAAGAAATCTGGAAGCGGGAGAGATGGCCCTCTCCAGTGAAGAGCACACCAATTAGTCGTCCAGTGCCAAATGGTCATCCCTGAAAACACATGTAAATATAACATTAGACAAGCTGAACAGACTATACTTAGGAGTATATATGCATATATGTCTACATATACGTGTAATAAGAGTGACTGAAGAGGCAGTGAGTTTGAAGGAGAGAAGGGAGGGGCATGTGGAAGGATTGAGGGAAGGATAAAGGTTATAACTAAATTATATCTCAAAAATAAAAGGAATATATTCTTAATTTTTTAATGAAATCATAAAGCATTATTATATTTTATATTTTAAACACCAAAAGAATGTTTCTTAAAAGGTTTTTTTTATAGGTTGATATTGTTCACTCAGGTATTTTTTCCCAAGGGAAAACCCATTTTGTTTGTTTGTAAAATCTCGATCCATAGGACAGATTCTGGGCTATCATAGATGCTTAGTACATAAACATTTTCACTGCTGAATCTGTCAACCAAATTTGTTTTTACAGGGATAGTACAGAATGATTGCATGGCTGAATTCACAAAAAGAGTAGTTAAATTAGTAAAGAAATGTTTTTCTTTCATAGAGCATTATGCTGTAGATAACTATAAACTTAATTTATATACCAATTAGCAACATTATATACAATGAAGTGTAAAAACTAAACATGTGCCATGATTTATTTATTTAGTGTGTATGGGTATGTGCACCTGTAATTGTAGTTGTGGATGCAATATGTATCCATAGAGACCAGAGGATGGCATCATATGTCTTCCTATCACTTTCTGTATTATTCCTTTTAGCCAGAGTATCTCCCTGAACTTAGACCTCTTGTTTATTTTGCCTGGGCTAGCAGTCAGCAAGGGACCACAACTGGCTTGTTGTGTGGGTGCTGCAATCTGGTATAGCTGTAAATCTTACCCACTGAGCCATCTTTCCAGCTCTGATGATTTCTCTCTTGAAAGGGGTTCCTTTTTAGTCATTCATGTGTGACAAATGCTATAAAAATTGCTTAAAATTCAGAGAGGATGCCCAGGATAAGAGGGTCAGGTCAGGACTCTTTCATTAAGAAAATTGGGTTTGATTGAACTTAGGAGACGCTCAGAGTCCTTGTAGATGTAAAAAAAAAATAGTGGCTTTAAGAATGAAATATCAACTTCAAAAGGCAAGAAAACATCTCTTGAATCACAAATGTAGTATTTCAACTGAATGTGAACAATTTAATCAAGGCAGAGATATTCAGAAACTTCTTTTTACTTTTCCTTCCTTTCATTCCCCTCCCCTTCCTTTGCTCCTTCCCCATTCCTTTCCTTTTTGTAGAAGATTGAATGCAGAGGCAAGCAAGCAGTCTACCATCGAGGTATAGCCTTAGCCTCCCAGAAGGTTCCTGGATACTAGAGATCAGTAGCTTCCTCCATGAACACTTTTCTCATTAGTGGGAGTTTAGAGGGCTGACAACCAAGAGCACAGTTGAACCGATGCCAGTATTTGGTTAGTTTCTTAGTTCTAGTTCTGATGATTTCAGAGATGCTCTACTGTACCGAGTTGCCTTCATTAAGCTTCAGGAGATGGTCTCTTCAAGGAAGCCTGGCCACAGGTACCTTTCTCCCAAACCTCTTTTGCTTATGATCATTAATCACTAGAGATTGGTCTCCACACCCATGTCCAGCTCAACTCATTCATCTGGTTCAACTCAGGAAAGGTTTATTCCATGACCATTCTTCCAAATGATGCTTTAGGTAGCACAACGTGGTAGTGAACCGCCAGACACCTTCCTGTCTTTAAGGAAGCTAGGATTGAGAGTGAGACATTGACTGCACGTGTGCCTGACTGAATAGTGTAATTTTAGATTTGGTTAATGACTCTGAGGAAGATAAAGGTTTCAGGATGTTGGGGAATAACTGAAGAACGTGGCGATGCTCAGGGACATAGAACTTTCCAGAAGGACTCCCTAAGCAGGTGACAGTTAAAGCAGCATAAATGCAGATACCATGCATATGCTTGCTTGCACTCCTGCTGGGGGCAGTAGCATCTTCCCTAGAAGACATGCTCAGTTGAGACCAGACGTTCTTGTTCCTGTACTGCCTTTCTAGTTTTCTTACTTGAAAAAGCCTTCAGGACTTTTCAAATCTGGGTCTATAACCTATTGTAGGCCTGGATAAAGCTTATTTTCATGGCTTCCTTGGGAGAGAATGAGAGTCATCTTTGCTGTTCAGATTAGAGCACTTACAGGAAGATGGCTTGATAGCCAACAATGCTCTCGGAACTAGCCTGTGTAATCTTTGGATGCAGAAAATTTCTACCTCGGAAGACTTCAGTCTGTCTGAGGAGTTAAGACGTCACATGAAAGGGTGAACAGGACATGTGTTAAATCGGTGGCAAAGAGCACATATGCTGCCGGCTTTCAGGAGGAAGCTAATTTTTATTGAGTGTTTATTACATGGGATGCCTTATGCAAGGCAATATCCTCTAATCCTTGTAATCACCTGTTAGGATTTGTCCTGCAGTCTCTATTTTATAGTTGAGGGAACTGAAATTGACAAAAACCAAAAGAGCTGGCAAGCAACAAAGACAGGGCTCCAGCCCAGGCCCAACCAAGAGTTACAGAAAGCAAAGTAGAGAGAGATAGGTCTATGGGAAAGGCATCTTGAATCTTACTTTGAAAAAGTTGTGGGAGTGGTAAAATTGAAGAGAAAAGAAGCTTTTCTGGTGGTGGGCAACTCGTAGAAGAGACATACTTCTGGGATGAATGAGCTCTGGTTGAGGGAGATGTCCATCCTCACAGGTCAAATTTCATCAACTCTCCCTGTTGCTTCGTGACTTTGGATTCCCTTTTTCTATGGGAGGTATGTTGGCTGTGAGACTTGGGAAGCTCAGGGTTTCATCCCATGTCTGAGTGGAAACCTCAACCTCAAAAAGACTTGTGGTGTCTGGGAGGTGAAGGAGGAGTCAAGCTATGTCTCTAACACCTCCACCCATGCCCCTTGCCGGGGCTCCAGGGAGAGTTCAGCCTCCACATTCCCTGAGTCAGGCTCTCTCCACAGGGCCCCTTGCTCTCTCCAGCCATGTGGGATGGTGAAAGGGGACTTTGCTTCTTCAAGCCAAGAAAACATTCATCATGTTTTCCTTCTGAGCTCATTTTACTGCTCACAGCACTCATCTTTTATGGGGGAGCCTAGCAGCATTTCCCACTTCAGATGGTTCCTTCTCACACATTCAATTTTATTAGACTCGCCTGCAAGCCCCGCCCAGGCACAGAAAACCAAAGGCGGTTGAATCCTTTTGGTATTATTTTCACCCTGTCAAACCAGTGTGGATATGGGGCTGGAAAAGGATTGCCATGGCAACCTTGAATGGTTCTCATTCTAGGGGGAGTTTGGTACTTCATGACAAGGATTAACAGAGTTCTTCTCTTTCACACTGTGCATCCTTCCTCAACTGTCTTAAACTGTCTGGAATAGATTCCTTCAAATCTTACCCTTTTAGAACTGATTTCCCATCCTGATGCTCCATCACGGGGTTCCAAGGTAGCAGATCGATTCTGGAAACCAGGCACCTTGCCTTTTATAGCTCTACTGGCTTCCACACAATGGTTAATTCTCCATTTCAGCTAATAGATGGAGAATGAATGAAAGTTTGTGTCTGGCTATGTTCATAAGCCAGATATAGAATTGGTAGATGACCTGTTCTGTATTCCAGTGGTTGGGACTCTAATGACCACTCCCAACTGAATGGGAAGGAAGAAATAGATCTTATCTGAGTGTCGAGGAGAAAAGAAACATATCTGTTAAACCCTGGGGATGTCTTAAGAGACCCCCAGTCAATCTTACCTGAGTTAATTTAATCTGATGACCTATCCACCCAGGAGATAAAGGTTAAGTCTAATGTCTACACACAGGTTCTCAGCTGCTCTGTAATACAATCCGGAATAACCAACTTGAACTTCACTGGAGTTCATTTAATCTAGAGGATATCTCTCATAGGAGTTTCTTCTTTGTTTCCTAAAACATTTCAAAGATTCATAAAATATAGACTTGGACTTTTCTTAAGTTAGGAGAATGTGTGTGTGTGTGTGTGTGTGTGTGTGTGTGTGTGTGTGTGTGTCTGTGTGTGTGCTTATCATATGCCAATAAAATGCCCTAAACATCTCATCCTGTTTAATTATGAACAATCACTTTATGAAATAATAACGATAGCCTAAATTTTAAATTTATTTTTATTTATGTGTGTGGGTATTTGCCTGCATGTACATATGTACAATCCATGTGTGCAGTGCTCATCGAGGCAAGAAGATGGCATTAGATTCCCTGGAACTGAGATCTGGCTAGTTGTGAGCTACCTACCATATAGATGCTGGTAGCTGAACTGAGCTCCAGTGCAAGAGCAGCAAGGGCCCTCATGGTGAATCATCTCCAGGCCCAGATTTGATATTATTATTATTAGTTATTATTATTATTTTACATTACTCACATTATGTGTGAGAGATACCAATGCTGAAAGACTAAGAATCTTGATGAAGTCTTGACTTAGAACTTGCACTGTTGATTAATATGAGACTGTTTTGCTTAGGTAAAATGATGATAATAGTACGGGTACATCATGTTATGTGCCTTGAAAACTTCTGTAGTAACAAGAATCACCTCTCATTCAATTTCATCCAGATGCAGTTTAATCATGAAATTCATGTGGATGCCAACTCTGGGCTGTTAGGATCACCCTTTATACAGGGTGTCCTTTCATTAGGTTTTTAAATGACACTTGCTGTCCCAAAGCAATAGTGTAGGAAGATGGGCTTGCGGTGTGCTCCCCATTGCCCAAAGGTCCACATTCCTAAATGATTTCTGAAATGAGTCCCTGGAACTGGTTTTTCTCCAACCTTGTGACAGGGTTCTAGCCCGTGGCCTCAGCTGTCCCTCAGAAAGCAAACACACAGAGTCAGAAACCTGGCCGTAAACAGCATTTCAGATGGTCTCCCATTAGTTTCCTTGGGGAAAGTGTGTCATCTTTTCCCTCAGAAGGGCTCCCAGGAGCAGGTAGGTAAACTAATCCACAGTCCATTTCCCATGCCCATGGACAGCCGTCTGAGGAGAGTTTCAGTTTTCACCAGTTGTTCCCTCTCCTAAATGCTGGTATTGTATCTTTGTGATGTTGGCTTACATACATTTTTTTTCATCAAAGTTCCCCAAACCTCACTTGTGAAGGGCTCATTCTCCTTAATCATGACCTGAGAAAGGTTGGCCTTTACTGTTTAGGACTATAGAAGACTAAGTGGCACATGCTTTTAATCCTAGCACTTAGGAGGCCGAGGCAGGTGGATCTCTGTGAGTTCGAACCCAGCCTGATCTACAAGAGCTAAGACCCCCCGGTAAAATAATCCTAGGAAAGGATAGAGAATCTAGAATTTCTGAAACCACAGGGATGCACTATTCTCCTGGTACTCTTCTCAGGGACATCCTGGGTTGTACAACTGAGCAGAGCTGTCACATATGAAGTGCCAATTTGAGACTGGCAAAGACGATTTCTGGGGCTCTGCCTACATATAAGATAGGCTAATGCTTGGCAGTCAGGGAGTATATATAAAGTTGTCCATTGAGGAACAAATTAATCAGCCTTCTTAGAGTGACAATTCTATGTGTGTGTGTGTCCTATCTAAGTGTCAACACTAGCCGTACTAAATATTTCATGACAAGAAATACTGATAACTAAGGGAGTTTCTGCAATAGAATGAATTCACAAGTCTGGAAATGATTTTTACTTTAACCCATTCAACTAAACCCCCAACAATGATTTATCAACATGCACTAACGATCTGTTTTACCCAAGACTTTACTGCTGAGTGATGGTAATACAGATATAAGTGGGAGCCAATCCGTAAAAGTCTGAAGATCATGATCTAGTGCAGCCACAGCTAGCATTCACTATTGTAGTGAGGATGCCGTGGAAGGAGATGTGGACACTATGGGCGCAAGGGGGCCAGTTCAGAGTTCATGTCAGGCTACCTGGAGATGACACCAAGGAGCTGAAACCAGATCGCTTCATACTGACACAGAATAAACTGGGGGCCTACAGACCACATAGAGTAATCTGCAGTCATGCTCCAAAGGCTTGTAGCAGCCCAGTGCTGCACCAGGCTGCATGGTTCAGAACTGGGGAATTTTCACATCTAATGAAACAGCTCCTAATGTTTAGGGCATGGCAGACATCAATGGCCTAAGGTTAGCAGTCCGAGCAGCGAGGCTCTATCAGGTAGGTTCAGGTTTAGCTCCATGAAGATGGCAGTGCAGCTTGAGAGACTACAGAAAGCACTGTCAGATTCTGGCCGTATTCTCAGAATCATAATTATGTCAGAATCCTGAGGAGAAATTGGATCTTCCTTTTTTATCTTAAGACGAGTCTCATGCATGACCAGGTCATCTCCACACAAGGAGTCTGATAATGTGAATGTGTGTGGACTCTTAGCCTATAATAGAAAAATCCAAGCAGAGTGCAAAGGTCACTTGTGAGAAGGTGTGAGACCCTCAGGGAACGCCAAATCACAGAAGAGCTAGCTACCCCTGTGAGGGCCAAGTCAAGCAAGATTCAATAGGGGCTGTGAGGCATTTCATAGGCCTGTACTTGAGGTTGTTAGTGGGACCCAGAAATCCAAAATTATGAGTTATTTAACTTGGCTTTCAGTATGACTAGCTCTTTTGTGACTTGGCTGTTCTCGGGGATGTCACACCTTGATTCTATTAGCTTCGCTGTAGAACATTTTAAAGGTGAATTTTATGCTTCCAATGACATAATCTTTTCTGTTTGGAGTAATAGCTAAAGAAGACCCGATAGTCGGGGGGTGAGAACATCAAAGCAGTTATCTCTTGGGCAATATTGCTGTGAGCCAAGTTTTACAACAGGTTTGCGGTTTGAATAGGACCTCCTAATGTGAGCACACTGTACCTTTTCTTTCACCTCCCCTAAGACCCTGCTCTGAAGTAGGAAGTAAGAAGGAGCTGAGGGCTTGGTCCATGATGAAATTCCTGTTATCCCAGCTATTACAGAAGCTGCGGCTGGAGATTCACAAGTTCAGAGCCTATTTGGAGAGGGAGGCCAAAGCCAGCTTGGGCAGCTTAACAGATCATGTCTTCCTCTATCCCTCGAAAGAGGTCTGTGGATGTAGCCCGGCTGTAGTGGACTAACAGATCATGTCTTCTTCTATCCCTCGAAAGAGGTCTGTGGATGTAGCCCGGCTGTAGTGGACTAGCTTAGCATGCTCAAAATTCTTAACAGATCATGTCTTCCTCTATCCCTCAAAAGAGGTCTGTGGATGTAGCCTGGCTGTAGTGGATTAGCTTAGCATGCTCAAAATTCTGGGTTAATCCTGAGTACCACAAAAGTTAAAAATTAAAAGAAGAAATGAACAGAATAACCCCAGGTTTTAATAAGCATCTATTTAAAAAAAAGTTTATTTATTATTTAAAAATTATGTGTGTGTGTGTGTCTATACACATCAGTACAGGTGACTTCAGAGGCCAGAGGCATCACATCCTCTGGAGATAGATTTACAAGGGTTGTGAGCTATCCCATGTGGATGTTGGGAGTTGAACTTGGGTCCCCAGTAGGAGTAATGAATACCTAAACTGCTCAGCCATTTCTCCAGCCAGAAATGCACATCCATTACCTCCTTCAACTCTCCTAAATACCCTCTGCGAGAAGGCCGAAGCACAAAGTTTGCAGAATTTTTTAGTCTGAGATTTTCCATTCACTCTAAAAGAGGAGTGCTGTTTCCAATGACTTCCCGAACGCGGGGCGGAGTGCTGCTGTGACCAGAGGCCAGGAAGCAGGCCCAAGGACCAGGTTCACAGACTTGGCTCAGTGTGAAATGAGCTAACTCCTGTAGGGCCCGGGGCAGTGACTCTCAAGGAGTTTAGTCTTCCCAGTTTTACAGATCAGGAGATGACAGAATGAAATGCACTCTTACTTGATTTCCAGCGACTTCTCCCTGGAAGCTGAGGTTTTATTAGCATTGTTTGGTTTCAAAAGAAGCTACAGCCTTTGGACAAAATGCCGTGCTTTCTCTTTCACACTAGAGAAAGCAGCACACAGGCAAAAAGCCCTGCAACTAT
The DNA here is from genome assembly GCA_004026605.1 of Ondatra zibethicus. NCBI lineage: Eukaryota > Metazoa > Chordata > Mammalia > Rodentia > Cricetidae > Ondatra > Ondatra zibethicus. The sequence continues at coordinate 43,382 of PVIU01001037.1, read as the reverse complement.
TTTTTTTTTCAAGACAGAGTTTCTCTGTAGCTTTGGTGCCTGTCCTGGAACTAGCTCTTGCAGACCAGGTGGGCCTCGAACTCACAGAGATCCGCCTGCCTCTGCCTCCTGAGTGCTGGGATTAAAGGTGTGTGCCACCACTGCCCTGATCCTGCAACTATTTTTAAGAGGTCTGAGTTTGAGTACTTGGTTTAATTCCCTATCAACAATAAAACAGGGGTTGTAATCTGCCTCCCAGTTTGTCAAGGGTAATGTTCACATGCAGCAAAAGCCCTCATCTCTGTGAGGTGACCCAAGAGTTTGTACTTGTGCTTTTTGTCCATCATCATGTTGCAGACAACAACATGGCAGCAAGCATTGGCTCAAGAAAGGTCTGGAGGGGCTAGAGGGGGGGCATCAGGTGAAGTGATTAGGACACAAGTATGGAGACCTGATATCATACATTTATAAGGGGTTCATTTCTTTACATCTATTCTTTATTTAAAAAGAAATATAGCATACATATGGTCCTATTTATTTATTTGTTTGTGTTTTTGAGATAGAGTTTCTCTGTGGCTCTGACTGTCCTGGAACTCTGTAGACCATACTGGCTTCGAATTCAGAGATCCGCCAGTCTCTGTTTCTTGAGTGTTGGGGTTAAAGGCGTGTGTCATTACTGTATCATACATAGAATAATACATAATATATTATTCTATGTGTAGCCTTTAAAATTAGTTTTAGTTATTCCATAGATAATTTCAAATTGTCTTTTGAGACAGAGTATTATTCTACAGCCTAGGCCAACCTCAAAAACAAAAATCACAGTATTCTCCTTTAGGCATGAGCCACCATGCTTGGCTAATCTATTGTAATTTTATCTTTCTCTGAAGACAAACATTTAGTTTGTTTTTATTTACTTAGTTAAAATTTTCCAATATAAAATGATTTTAAAAAGGATTTATTTTTTTGTGTGAGCATTTTTCCTGCATGCTTGCATGCATGTGCACTAAATGTGTGGCCTGGTGCTCTCAGAGGCCAGAAGAAGGTGTCAGACCCCTAAGAACTAGGCTTAGAGATGGTTGTGGGCCAGCATCTCAGTACTGGTAACCAAACCTGAGTCCTATGCAAGAGCAGCAAGTGCTCCTAACCTCTGAGCAATTTCTCTAGCCCCATTAAAAATGAGTTTTTAGAGCATCTTTCTATATAAACCAGGCTTGCTTAGAATTCACTATATAGTATAAGAAAACCTTGAACTCATGATCACCCTGACGCTTCCTTTGAAGAAGTGCTGGGCTTATAGGCATGTGCCACTTTTTTCCAAGCTAAAATTTTGAATATATATTTTAACTACTTTGTAGACATTATCTTGCCTTAGCTCTGACTCTTTATAGACGAAGGCTACTGGAAAATTATTTGTATTCCATAGATAGACACGGCTCTTAGCAACTTGTCAAGGCTTCTCCAGCCCTCCCATACTCTTAAAATTACCAAGGCTTACCCAGCAGCTGCTACCAGCTCCACCTTCCCCAAAGGGGTCATCGTGTGACCTTTAGCAGACTTGGCCACGGACAGATTGGAAGGATGCTGCCTCCAGTAACCTCCCCTTCTCCTCTACAGACGCACAGGGCAGAGGAAGGCCTCTCTCCTTCTCTTACCATACATAGGCAGTTTTCGCTGCAGCTTTTCCTGCCATCTGTTTCATCAAGATCTTAATCTCAGGACCATTAGTAATTGACACCATAGCTAAGATCACTGGTGAGTGGTTGGAATCCTGGGATGGGCCAGGAATTTGACCTGTAGATTCTGGGGGATCCGACAAGTGTAGCCTTGTGGTAAATCAATATCTGTGGCAAAAAGTAGTGACCCCAGCACATAGCTAAGTAGGCACACAGCTTTCCCAGCCTGGAGTTGCCCCATCAATAAGATACAGTTTCCTGACCTATCTCAGATGATCTGTAGCCATGGTCACTGCATGATCAGGGCACAGGTCTGTCCTATGACTAGAGAGCAGAGCTTCAGGCTTCTGGCTTCCAGCCAGAAAGGGCAGACCGATGGTCCAATGTTAGCAGACACAATGCGATACACTTGGAAATAATTGCTCAAATGTTTTAAATAGAGAGTTTCTTTTTCCCAAAAAGTTTGGATTTCTGGTATCTCTTGTATAAAAAGCAGATTTGGCACAGCCACAACTTTGTAAGAAGCCGAGTGAATCTTCCCTCTTTAGGAAGGCTGTGAACTTTCCAGGTGGACAGGCTTCATCTGGTCTGTGTCACCGATGCATGAGTTTATAACCCCTGCTTGAAATGTATTAACACCGACAACTTGGGAGCTCTGCTTCTTGCTGAGCAGAAGAGTCAACCACAAGCGGAATGTGCATTTCGTGGTAACCAAGCATTTCTTTCTTCATCTAGCAAACAACAAAAATTCTAATCCCAGTATTTTTCCTAGCAGATGGAATTGCCACCATACAGATTAGGAAACTCAGGCCCAGAGAGGCCAGGTAAACCACCCTAGCTTGCTAAGGACAATAGTGGTATTTCTCCAGAAGGTGTGACTGAAATCATTATCTCTCACCACATCAGGTTGGAGGGAGGACATGGAAAGGGAAATGACGGAATTAAATTAAAATTTCAAAAACTGAAAGTATTGCATATTAGAAATAAATTCAAAGAACAGTGTGGATCAAAGAAAAATGCCCTTCAGAAGAAGTACAGGGTGTGGTCCTAAGTACCCAATAAAACTAAGGCCTACAGCATGGCCAGTGGGGTTGTAGGCTAAATAGTGGGCATAGGGGTGAAGTTACAGTGAAGACACAGGAGACCTTGCAGCTAGGGAAAATGAGAAATCTTTTGCTGGAATGTCCTAGGGAATATTCACAAAGTCTGACAGGCATGGAGGTGGAGCAAGCACCTCAGTGTTCAACTCATTCCCTTTCTTCATCAAGGCGTATCGCAATCCCGAAAATTATAACACAGACGTAATTCAAAACAAAATCAAAATCCAGGAGGGGTGACCTTGTGTGGTAGGTGTGAGTCCATGAGAAGAATCTATGTGTTAGGGTTAGGAAGACCTGACTGACACTTGCCTCCTCCTGACCCTCTGGGTAGCCCTAGCCAGTTTTATTTTATGCATCTTATTTTTTGGTAAGAATTTGATTAGAGTTATACGGTTTATATCTATTATTAAGTGTTTGGACATAGCAGGCTTTTGGTTCATAGCTGGGTAGGCTTGTGAGTTTCATAATAAATTTCCATGATCTATTATTAAAATTATTGGTAGTCATGGTTATAGTTGTTGGTAGCTGCAAGTGGTACATGTATTAAATGGAAGGTACTTTAGATATCATTCAATTCAAATATTTTAATTTTGACATTTAATTATGCAACTAATGTGTGTGTTTGCATGGGAGTGTGTGTGTGTATGCAGATATTCATAGAAACTAGAATATGATTCTGACACTCTGAAACTGGAGTTAAAGATAATGAACCACTCAGTGAGGGTGCTGGGAACCAATCTTAGGACCTTTATAAGAGAAGTAGGTGCTCTTAACCTCTGAGCCATCTCCTCAGACTCTAAATTAAAAAATTCTTTATTTGATTAAATCTGTAGATGAGATGAGGAAATAATTGGCAGCACTAAGAAATGATAGCTATTGAGAGATCCCATAAAAAGTAGGATAGACAGGTGTCATTGTTTTCAAAATAAGAATTGGAGAAAGAATGCAGCCTTGTCAAGTCCAAGGAATGTTCTGGAATACATTAATGAACAAGATTTGAGAGCGTTTTTTAAGAACACAGAAATAATTACCAGGGAGTCAGTCAAGGATTGTTCAGAAAAAGTTGTTCCAAGAAACTACTATTTTTTTTTTTGTCAAAAACTATTATAGCTGGGCAGATGTGGTGCTGCATGTCTATAATCATAGCTCTTGGGAGCTGAAGGCAAGGCAATTGAAAGTTGGAGACCAGCCTTGGCTACACAACAAGGTTGAAGCCAGTCTAGGCAACATACCAAAAATCTATCTTAAAATATTACTAAATTATAATTGAATAGGAGAATTCTGTGACTTGACCAGTTATACAATGTGACACCAATTTTGTGGACAAGTTAGTGAGACATGAAATTCTATAGTAATCTCCTGCAAATTGAGGCATTCCCTCCTGTGGGGCTCAGAGAGACTCATAAGCTAACAAAATATGCAAGGATCAGGAACTTCAGAAAGTTACAGGATTCACAAGGCCTCTCTCCATAAGCAGGGAAACAGAATACAATTCTGAGAAATAAAACTTTCTGATTGGCTAAAAGATACATGCAATTTCTACAGAGAATTCCAAAGCAGCAGATTTTGTAAATCATCAGTCATGCTGAGGTAGAAGTTTTGATGAAGCAGAGCTTTGGGTTTCCATGACTCTGCAAAAATCTCTCACTGATATTCCTATAGGTAACCCAATAAACTCTCTGTCTAACTTAGATTTGGCTGGGATAATTTTTTTTTTGTCTTTCATTGGTACTTTTATCTACGGTAAAGAGAGCTTTGTTCATATATCATCAGGAAAAGTCACATAACATACATGGTTAAATGACAATACAGTTAAAGCTTACAAAATTAAAATACTGGCTATGTAGACCAATCTAAATCACGAAGGAACAATACACCGAAGGCCATATTTGACACACCTACAGCCAATATACTAAATGACAAAGTACTGAAAGTTTTTCTCTAAAATCCAGAACAAGAGAAGGATGTTCACTTTCACTGCTTTTCTTGATCTTAGCCCTGGTAGTCCTAGCCACAGAAATTAGGCAAGAATGAAATAGAAGGAACTTCATATTGAAAGGGAAAACACAAAACTGTGTTTGTTTACAAATAAAATGATCTTATATACAGGAAACCCTAGATAACCCACTGTAACCAATAAAAAATTTAATAAAGTAGTAGAATAAAAATCTCAGCAATTTTCTATAAGTAAAAAGTGAGTGAGCTACTGAAAAAGAAATCAATAGAACAGTTTCATATACAATAGCTACCCAAATTGAAATATATAAGAACAATATCCACAAGGGAAGTAGAAGATCTTTGCAACAAAAACTATAAAACATTGATGAAATAAATTAAAGATTATACAAATAAATGGAAAGATATTCTATGGTCACGGCTAGAAAGATTTAATATTTACAGAGGTTAAAATAAATCATTATCCATCAAAATACTCAAGTTGTTCTTCACCAAATTAGAAGAAATAATCTCTGAAAAATATTTGAGAACTTCATATGCGAGCACTGCGTTTCCATTACTCTCTCCCTTTCCTTTAACTCCCTACTGCCACCCTATTGAGCCCATCTAGCATTGCTTCTACGTACTCGTCCCTAGGATGACCATTTGGAATTGGACAACCTGAGAAGGAATTCATCCTTAGAGGAGACCACTTCTTCCTCTCACACCAGCCATTGACCAACTGTACCTCTTCATCTAGAGGTAAAACTTTTTGGAATTTTGCTCCATCCACTCTGGTGTGTTAACAGTGTGGTCATTGTGCAGGCCTCTTTCATTCAGGCAATGGATTGATGAGATTTCACAGACGCATTTTTCCTGCCATGTCTTGGGCACATTATCAAGCAGCAGGTAACCTGTTTCTATGGTTCTTCCAAATTTTCTGCTCCTTCTTCTGTGATTTTCCCTAACCTTTAAGTGTAGGAGATGCATTATAGATGTATCAAATGGCATTGGGCACCTAACAGTCCCTTCGCCTCTGCATTTTGAGCAGTTGTGGGTCTCTGTGATAGTCTTCCACTATTACAAAAAGGAGGTTCTTTGATGAGAGGGTGACAGCTACGCTTACCTGCGGGTACAAGGCTGAGCTGTAGGAGAAAATGCAGGCATGTCCTGGAGGCCAGCCTAATTGGCACTCTGTGCTCCTAAATAAAAGGCGTGGCACACCATACTCCTGAGCAATCCAGAAGTCGGAACACTGAATTCTGAAGTAGTGTGCGTAGGCAGTAGTTGGCCTGCAGATGAGTAGTCTGCACTCTGTGCATCTCCTTTCGTGTGCGTCTCCCACACAGAGACCCTGGTGGGACGAGTGCTCACTGTCCAACCTGAGGTAATGTGATAATCAATCACAGCGCCCAGGCTGCCACTGTGCAAGCATTTGTTCACCTGCAATAAAGCAGACACCACTCTCTGAAATGGTTGCCCCAGTTGTTTATCTCGGCACCACTTACTGGCCCACAGGCATTGTAATCTTGTTGGGTGATGCCCTGGTAATGACAGCAATGAATCTTTGGAATATAGTTAGAAGTTACACTAGTTTAGGAAAATGAAAAGAGTCTATGTCCTCTCCAGCCACAGGTAGTCGGCTCAGTTCACAGTGCTAGGCACAAAGTCCTTCCCATTGAGTAGGCTTTAAGTCCAATTAGACAGCTGTTAGTTACTCCCAAGACAAAAGTGCCACTGTTGCACCATTGGTGGCATCTCGCCTGTCAAGTCATTGTAGTGAATTGTAGGCTTTAAAAAGCTGGGAAGGACTACCAATTGCTTCTACCCTTTAACATAGCACCTTCCCATATTATGAAGCCAGTCTCCAGAGATGAGGCTTCCAGGTCAGTTCCAGTTGTAGGAATATACAATGGAACTCTAGTCAGCTACAAAGAAGACCGAAACCACGAAGTCTTTAGATAAATGGGTGGAGCTGCAAAATATTATATCGAGTGAGGTAACCCAGACCCAGAAAGACAACTGCCACATGTTTTCTCTTATTTGTGTGTTCTGGCTCCTGATAGTTAGATTTGAATACGCAACCTGAAGTAACAGAAGAAGCTAGCAAATAGAAAGGGATAGGAAACCTGGGAGAGAAGAGACTTTTGACAGGGGGATAATGGAGGTAGGGTTTATGAATGGGCTGATTAAAAAAATGGGGAGCAGACTTTATCTGTGAAAGGATGTGGAAGAGTAGGCAGGAAGGGGAAAGGGAGAAAAGAGAGATAATAACACCAAGGGTGTTTGAAAAACTCACAGACAAACATATCCTTTATCAATATTCTTTAAAAATGTGCGTGTGTGTGAGTGTGTGTACAGTTATACTACATGGATGATGATGTAACCCCACAATAGTTATGCATTATTTGACAAAACACAGTGACAGACACGAGAAAGTTCCCCTTGAGTCGTTGGTCAGAGGAATATAAGCGTCTCCTAAAACAAAGTAATCTATTTCTATTTCCCTTGGTGGCCTCCTCCCAAAACTTGAAGGTAAGATTCTTTTGCTAAAGACACCATACCCTTCAGACACAGGAAAAACAATATTTAAGTTCATATGAAATCACAAATGATTTCAAGTAGCCAGTGTGACCTTGAACAAAAAGGACAGAGCCAGCCATATCGTGTATCCTGATTTCAGAATACACTACAAAGTTACAGCAATCAAACAGCATGGAACTGTCATAAAAACTGATATATAGATCAGAGAGCCAGAAATAACAGATATTTATAACCAACTGATTATTTTTTTAAAAAGATACCCTGAGCACACAGCTTGAAAAGGACCATTTCTGTAATGAATGATGCTGGGAAATCTTACAACAAAATGAATCAAGATTTCTGCCTTTCCCAAGTTAAAAATATCCACTAAAATGGGCCAACCGCTTTAATATAAGTGTGAAACTGCTAGGAAAGAAACATGGAAGAAATTCTTCAGAACATTGCCTCTGGCATGATTTTCTTCATATGAGTCCTGATGCTAGGCAAGAACAAACAGAATGGAGAGACAACTTTCAGAGAAGGAGAAATTATTTTCAGACTATTCATGGACCAGGGCTTGATGTTCAGAATATGTAAATAACTCAATTTCATGTCAGAAAAAAAGGAATAATTCAGTTACATGTGTGTCCTGAAGCAATGGGCTCAGTTCTATGTGGAAATGGCCAGATCAGTATGGGGGACTGAGTCACACTGTGTGCAAACAGCAGTTCTGGGTCACTGTTAGTGGTTTTGGTCGTGGATCGACATCTTTATGCTTGACACTGTGTTTTTCATATCAACCTAATATACGCAGCCATGTTAGGAATGGTGATGACAGCTTTCAAATCTCAGTGATGTAATAAAATATATTATCATTGCCTATCTTACACACACTATAGATCATGGAACTGGAGGGGGTGAAGGAGGCAGTCATACAAAAACTACTTTTTTATTTTGTGGTTCTTCCCTTTGGTGTCCTTGGAGCTGTTTCTATTGAACAGGCTCAGGACAATAAATCTGAAACTGGTATGCACCACACCTGCTCACATCTCATTACCTACAGCTCTGCCACATGGCTTTTTTGAAGGACAGGAATCTGGATCAACTCCAGTTGTATGTCCAAGAGGATGGATGAAGCAAATGTACTATAAGAACTCACAATCTCAAGAATTAATACAACTCACTCCTGTTGAAGGGAAAACAGTTTCAGGCAGGCACAGCCCAAATATGTGTGTTATACTTAAAAACAATAATAACAAGAAACATAGCTAAATATAATAAAGGCAATATACAATAAGTTGATGGCCAACATCAAATTAAATAGAGAAAAACTCAAAGCGATTCCACTAAAATCAGGGACAAGACAAGACTGTCCACTTTCTCAATATCTATTAAATATAGTATGTGAGGTTCTAGCTAGAGCAATAAAACAACAAAAGGAGATCAAGGGATACTAATTGGAAAGAAAGAAGTCAAACTTTCACTATTTGTAGATAAAATGATAGTATATATAAGTGACCCCAAAAATTATACCAGGGAACTCCTACAGTTGATAAACACCTTAAGTAATATAGTTGGATTCAAAGTTAAATTAAAAAAAATCAGCAGCCCTCCTATAAACAAATGATAAATGGGCTGAGAAAGAAATCAGAGAAACAACACCATTTACAACAGCCACAAATAATATAAAATATCTTGGGATAACTCTGACCAAATAAGTGAAAGACCTGTATGTCAAGAATTTTAAGTCTTTGAAGAAAAAAAAAATCAGGGAAGAGGTCAGAAAATGGAAAGATCTCCTATACTCTTGGATAGGTAGGATTAACACAGTAAAAGCAACAATCTTATCAAAAGCAATCTACAGATTCAATGCAACGCCCATCAAAATCCCAATGCAATTTTTCACAGACCTCAAAAGAACAATACTCAACTTCATATGGGAAAACAAACAAACAAACAAAAAACACCCCACAGGATAGCCAAAACAATCCTGTACAATAAAGGGTCTACTGGGATTATTTGGTATTTTGATGTTTATTTTCTTGAGTTCTTTATACATTTTGGATATCGGTCCCCTGTCCAATGTGGAATTGGTGAAGATCTTTTCCCATTTTGTAGGCTTCCCTTTGTCTTATTGACCATGTCCTTTGCTGTACAGAAGCTTTTCAGTTTCTAGAGTTCTTATTTATTAATTGTAGATCTCAGTGTCTGTGCTACTGGTGTTATATTCAAGAAGTGGTCTCCTGTACTATAGAGCTATAGTAATTAAAACATCTTTGTATTGGCATACAAACAGACACATGGATCAATGGAAACAAACAGAAGATCCTAACAAACACGCACACACACCCACTTGATTTTTGACAAAGGAGCCCAAAATATACATAGAAAAAAAGAAAGCATCTTCAACAAAAGGTGCTTGGTGTGGGAAAATGTCAATTATATTTTAAATAAGTGCTGATTGGCCAGTAGCCAGGCAGGAAGTATAGGTGGGACAACCAGACAGGAAGTAGAGGCAGATCAATGAGAACAGGAGAATTCTGGGAAGAGGGAAGCTCTTTCTGCAGTCCTTGCCCAGCCACAGAAGAAGCAAGATGTGACTGCTTCACTGAAAAAGGTACTGAGCCATGTGGCTAACATAGACAAGAATAATGCACTAATATACATTATAAGAGTTAATAAGAGGCTTGAACTAATGGGCCAATCAGTTTATAGTTAATGTAGACCTCTGTGTGATTTCTTTGGGACTTAAGGATTACAGGGACTGGGCAGGACAGAAACCTCAGTCAACAGGTGCTGGCATAAATGGATGGCAGCATGTAGAAGAATGCAAATAGATCCTTATCTGCTGTCCTGCCCAAAACTCAAGTCAAAGTGGATTAAAGACCACAATATAAATCCAGTTACACTGAAGCTGATAGAAGAGAAAGTGAGAAATAGCCTTAAATACATTGATACAGGAGACCACTTCTTGAATAAAATACCAGTAGCACAGACACTGAGATCTACAATTAATAAATAAGAACTCTAGAAACTGAAAAGCTTCTGTACAGTAAAGGACATGATCAATAAGACAATGGGATGCCCGGAAAAGATATTCACCAATTCCACACTGGACAGGGGACCGATATCCAAAATGTATAAAGAACTCAAGAAAATAGACATCAAAATACCAAATAATCCCATTAAAAAATGGGGGTACAGATTTAAATAGAGATTTCTCAATAGAAAAATCTTGAATGGCCGAGATACACTTAAAATAAGTGTTCAACATCTTTAGCAATCAGGGAAATAGAAATCAAAACGACTCTGAGAGACCATCTTACACCTGTCAGAATGGCCAAGATCAAAAACATTAATGACAGTCTATGTTGGAGAGGATGTGGAATAAGGGGAACACTCCTCCTCTGCTGGTATGAGTCCAAACTTGTACAGCCACTTTGGCCAACAAGTATGGTAGTTTCTTAGAAAATTGAGAAGCCATCTAACTCAAGACCCAGCAATAATAGGCATTATCTTAGGCATAATAGCCAAAGGATAAGGATACGCAACAATACTACAAGGACACTTACTCAGCTTTGTTCATAGCAGCATTATTTGTAATAGCCAAAACCTGGAAACAACCCAGATGCCCTTCAACCAAAGAATGGATAAAGAAAGTGTGGTGTGTCTACACAATGAAGTATTACTTAGTGGTAAAAAACAATGACATCATGGAATTTGCAGGCAAATGGATGGAACTAGAAAGTACCATCCTGAGTGAGGTAACCCAGACTCAGAAAGACAAATATGTTCTCACTCATAAGTGGATATTAGATATTAGATGCAAAGCAAAGGATAACCAGTTACAATCCTAAGCCCCAGAGAAACTAGGTAATAAGGACGACCCTAAGAAGGATGCATGGACCTCCCAGGGAAGAGGAAATGGATGAGATGTCCTGGGCAAATAGGGAGTGAGGGGGGAGTAGAGGGGAGGGATGATGGGTTGGCAACATGAGGGATCAGGATGGTCAAGTTGGGGGTGGGATGGACAGGGAGGGTAATGAAAGTGATATCTTGATGGGGGGCATTATGGCATTAGGGAGAAATTTGGTGCCAGGGAAATTCCCAGGGACCCACAAGGATGACCCCAGCCAAGACTCCTAACAATAGTGGAGAGGGTGCCTGAACTGACCTTCCCTGTAATCAGATTGGTGACTGCCCTAATTGTCATCATTGAGCCTTTACCCAGCAACTGATGGAAGCACATGCAGAGATCCAAGGCAATCACTGGGCTAAGCTTGGGGAGTCCAGTTGAAGAAAGGGTGGAGGGATTTAATGAGGAATGGGGGGGAGTCAAGATCTTGATTGGGAAACCCACAGAGACAGCTGACCTGAGCTTGTGGGAGCTCATGGACTCTGGGTGGACAGCTGACCTAAGCCCTCTGTATCTGGATGACAGTTGTATAGCTGGGTCTTTTGTGGGCCTCCTAGCAGTGGGACCAGGACTTGTCCCTAGTGTATGAGCTGGCTCTTTGGAACCTATTCCCTATGGTGGGATACCTTGCTCAGCCTTGATGCAGGAGAGAGGAGCTTGGTCCTGCCTCAACTTGATATGCCATGCTTTGCTGATTCTCCAGGGGAGGCTTTACCCCATCTGAATGGAGATGGAGGTGTGGATGGGGGGGAGGGTGAAAGGAGGCTGGTGGGGGAAGGAAAGGGATGAGGAGGGGAAACTGTGGCTGGTATGTAAAATAAATAAAAAGTGAATAACAATAATAATAAAATGATAACAAGTTATATGATTCAAAAAGAAGGTGCCTTTACAAATGTCATGTGCTTTTGTATATTTGAAATGGACCCTTAATAGAGAACCGTCAATAGAATTGTGTGTGATTTCAGAAGCATGTGATGAATACATGCTATAATACCTTTGACCTTATTGAAGCATTTGACTTTAAACTTAGTGTGAAGAAACGATTTTCTGGAAGGAGGAGCTATTGCAGAGAGCTCTTTGTCTAAGAATTTTTCTTGTTATTGTTGAGGGAACACAAGCAAGCTGGGTAGAAGATTGGAGGCATCGTGCGTTTAAACCTTTTCTCATTGGCATTCATTTCTTCACTTGGCATTGTGCATGGAAATAGTCTGACAAATTTACTGTGCAAACACAATAAAATGTCTAAACAGGGCAGGGTGTGTAAGTGTGAATTTGTGGAGGTGGTGGAAGAGAGGAAGTAGAAAATAAAAACCCTACCCTGGACTGGCTCGTAAGAATGAGCATAACCATGTGTGAAAAGAAGAAAATTTGTTTTATTCTATTGTTTTCAACCAGATTAACCTTACTTCCTTTTAGGTCTACATTTAATGAGTAAGCCTGACCTAATGTGCAAAGTGCATTTTATTTTGCAAATAATCTATGCTTGTAAATGGACTTTATTTTTCATTCAAAGAGGCATAGTATAAATTCCCCTATACTTATTGTTATAATAATAATAATTATTATTATTATACCAATTGATTTAATTCATCTTCCTTAGTTAAGTATTAAAAATGCAACCCAGACACAGAAAAGACAATTATCACATGTACTCACTCATAGGTGGTTTTTAAACATAAAGCAAGGAAAACCAGCCTACAAACCACAATCCCAGAGAATTTAGACAACAATATGGACACTAAGAGAGACTTACATAGATCTAATCTACATGGGAAGTAGAAAGTATAAAAAGACAAGATCTCCTGAGTAAATTGGGAGCATAGGGACCTTGGGGGAGGGTTGAAGGAAGGAGGGGAGAGGCAGGGAGGGGAGCAGAGAAAAATGTAGAGCTCAATAAATATCATGGAAAAAAAATAAAAAAATGAAAGTTAAATTTTTGGTCTCCTCCTAAGACTTAAAGCCCTGAATAGGGAAATTTGGGTTAGTGAGAAATGGATATTACAAATAATTTTTGTCTCCAAAATGTACACTATACTCTTATTTGGATGAGAACAACAAAGTGAATTTATTTAAAAATTCTCTTATTTGGAATTGTTCTTCATAGGATCAGGTATCTTGTTTCCTCTTTCTTTGCACACATCTGCTTACTCTTGATTAAGAAACTTCATGATTTTGTGTGATCTCTTTCTCCATCCCATAAACACTGGCAGAGATGATGTAACCTGAGCTCCAGAGACTCTGAAAAAGCTTAAGAAGAAGTGTTGGGAGCATGGAAAAGGACTCCACCCGACAGAACAGTTCCCTAACATTTTTTGTGACTTGTTCGAAGCATTTGCTAATGTTCTGAGAACCCAGGTATCCTGGAAACAGGCAGAGAGCACAGGCTACTGTTTCAGTTCTGCCTTTCTTAACATTATGAAAATGTGGGCGAGTGCCTCAGACTTTCTGTTTTAGTTTTCGTCTTTTAAGAAAAGGGGCAGTAGCACCAGCTACCGCATTCCCACCCATTTCCCAGGGAACGCATCAGCATTGCGATGTATGCAACAGTCCTTTGCTAGCAGAAGTCTCTTTCCTCCCCAGTCCCTCCTCCTTCATCGTCTCATTGCCCCTTCTTTCCTTTAAAATTATTTCATGGACCATGATAAGCAATGGAGACTTACCATTTCAGAGTTGCCTTTGGACCACCTTTAATGCCCCACAGCTGGAGGCTATGGAGGCCTGTTGTCCTGGGCCCTGGAGCTGAGCAATGGCAGCAGTTTTCTCAAGAGTTTTTTCACTTCTTTAGAGAGATAGGACCAAAGGCAGTTCAGCAGACAGATAGAATTGCAAGTTTCAACACACACCCATCTGCTGGTGAACAAAGCACTCACTAAGAGAAATTTTCTTTACATTAAAGGCTGATATTGGGCCAAATGAATTCTTTGCAAGTAAGAATGGATGGGGTGGATCTTTTATTTTTTAATATTCTTTTATTTTTCATTCAAAAAATTTACACTTCCTCCCCTTCTCCCAGTCCTCTCCCACTCCCCCACTAACCCTCCTCCCTCCCCCTGCTTCCTTAAGAGGGGGCAGGGTACCCTGCCCTGTGGGAAACCCAAGGCCCTCCCCCCTCCATCCCGGCCTAGGAAGGTGTGCATCCATATAGACTAGATTCCCAAAAAGCTAATACATGCAGAAGAGATAGGTCCCAGTGCCATTATCATTGACTTCTCAGTCAGCCCCCATTGTCACTGACTCAATGTGAAGTCAGATTGGGTGGCCCTGAAAATGCATGCCATTCAGCAAACTCAGGCAGAATAGAGCAAGCACTTGCTACCGACCTTTGAAAAGCACAGTCTCTGTTGAAAGTTTATACCTCCAGTGAGCTGCTCCAGGTAATATGGATGCTGCTGAGAAACTAAGGCAAGACCATTCTGGGAGACGCAGGGCTCCTCTGAGAGATGACTGGCTGGCTTGTGAATTCCCCAGTGGCCCTTCCAAATCTTCCTTGGGGGCACAGTACTCTAAGACACTTCTGCTCAACTTCCTGTTTCTCCCCCAGTTAGCATCAGACTTCCTGGGTTAATGACTCTCATTTGACTTATCTAGGCATAAATCATACATATCTAATCCCAGCTTGATTTTTCACTGAACCCAGAATAAAATATTAGAAAGACTTTCTGAACCTCTTGGCTTTAATTTTTATACTTTATGAACTGGAAAACACAAAGATGATCAAGAAGACAAGGAGGGAAGAAAGGTGCGTCCGCAGCTGCTCCAGTGTGAGAAATCAACAAATGTGTATAATAACATCTGCAGGGCCCGCATTGGAAGCAAGTTTTTCCTAGCTTCAACGGTTTGTCTTTTCTCTCTACCTCTCCCATATCTGAATGCTTTATCATGTAGATCAAATGGGAAAATCAACTTGAAGGCCCACTGGAAATGTAAGAACACTCCTCCAAAGCCAGAGAGTGTGGTTGTTGGCTTGCACCAAGGACCATGATGTAATATCAAGACCAGTGGACAACAGAAATGTAGGGACCCTTGCTCAAATTTATCAAAAGTTTCAAGATGATAGTAGCAGAAGATCAAATCAAGTGTGAGGTTGCCTAAATATATGACTTCTGAAGCCAGTCTTGGCATCAGCAGAATTATTGGTGCAAGGGCAACCAAATTGAATTTGGAAAATTTTTCTGGCAGAATAAGTAAAAAAAAAGATTATTCAAGAAATAATGTAGAAAAGAAATTCCTGTATTTGTGAAATGTGGTGCCACAGAAGCTAGCTCTGGATTTGCGGATGTTGTCATTTGTGTTATTTAAAAGGTGACTTTTGAGCTATTGGGAAGCAGAATGTTTCTGAGAAAGCATGCAGAGAGGCCTGGGATGTGCCTACGCCAGTTTCTTACCAGCTCATGTGTTTACAGCAACATCTGGGCTTTCTGCTGAGAGTGTTAGCTATTGGAAACACACCACCCCATCGCTTTCCCTGACAAGCTATATCCAGAAATAGCCATCAGTTTTCAGGCGGCTTGCTCTCAGCGCTTCTGTCTTTAAGCTTGGAGAAATACTGGTTTTGGCCCAGCAGAAACCCGCAAACCGACACCCATTTAGTTTAACCAGGTGACACCGTGATATTTTGCAGGCTTCGGATCCAACTCAGCCTCCTAAAGGCAGCTTGGATGAGGTATGGTCAAGGCACATTAAGCTGGGCCAGTGACCAGTACAATTCCTCCTAAGGCCGGGGCTGTTGAGGATTGGATCAAATATCCATTTGTCTGGAAAATCCTTTGTGAGTCTCAAGGAAGGTCGTGGGGCGCACATATACACCCTCTCGCCCCGAGTGCAGCCACTTTCCAGGGAGCATACGGATCCTCTTAGACTGGGCAGGGAAATTCATCAGCGCTGTCCTCGTTCCCGCTCGGGTTTGACCCTCCACTTTGAGCTTTTGACATGGGGACGAAGAGACGCTCTATCATCTCATGGCATGAAAGCTGGTGACAACTTGGAGGAAAACAGTCATGAATCTTGACGTTATTAAGCAGTACGGCCTCGGTTGTCTGCTTGTGTGCCTCTGGGCATTCTAGCGCCACTCCTGTCTCTCACCACGTCCTCATTTGTTCTTAGTTCTCAACGATGCTGCAATGTCTTACACTTATTAATTTGGTAGTGATCTTTTAAGCATCCCAAAGGGGCCTCCTCATCTACCTTATTTCTGTGATGAACTTGTTATTTCAGTTATTTCTGTTTCTTTTGTTTTTAAGCTCCCAGACACGTGTATATTGTATGTTGAGCCAATGAACTTCTCCTTCTTTAAGATGCTTCTGAGAAGCACCAGTAGTCAGCCGACTTGCTCAAGCCTCCAAGTCTCTGGTGAAGGGCTGAAAACTTGCCCTTAGGTCAGTCATTAGGTCAATCAGAGACAGGAAAGTATACAGAAGACTGGAGTTCGCTTAAGTCCATCCTGAGTTCAAACACCCCACCTCAGCTTCAGATAACGTCAGACAATATACACGACCACAGCATCTGTTTCTTTAAATGTTCATTTTTAAAACTTAAAATTATATTTATCTAATTGTGCGTGTGTGTGTGTGTGTGTGTGTGTATGTATGTATATGGGAATGCCACAGTGCCTACGTGGAAGTACATACAGGCTGGAGGACAATTTACATGAGCCGATTCTCTCTTTCCATTATGTGGATCCTGGGGTTCGGTACCAAGTGCCTTTACCTACTGAGCCATCTCACTGACTATTTTTTTTTTAATGAGAAAAATCTGGTTGTGACCAACACAGATAATTCAGGAAGGGTTCTAGGCCAAGGATGATCATTTGCACCTCGTTGAACGCGCTGAAATCTGGGATCCGAGAAAAGCGGTGCTCTGGACCTTACTCCACAGGGAAACATTTGTGAGCTGTTTTCTGATAACCCACGGATAGATATTTATTAAAAGATGGTCAGCTCTGAAAACATACATACAGGTAGCATTCTATGGAAAGAGCAGGCTATATTTAGTAAAATATATGGATACAATAACAATTATTTAAAAAGAGGCAATGGTTTGAAGGAGAGCAGGAAGATGTATTTGCGAAGGTTTGGAAGGAGTAAAAGACATGAAGAAATGTTATAATCTAATTAAAATTCCAAGTTGGGTATGGTGGCACATACCTTTATTTTCACACTTAGGAAGCAGAGGTAGATGGATCTCTATGAGTTCGAGGCTAGTCTGATAGAGCAAGTTCTAGGACAGTCAGCGACACACAGTGAGATCCTGCTCTAAAAAGACAAAACAAAACAAAATTATAATCTCAAAAAAAAAATTAAAGAAAAGTGAAACAAACTGAAAGAACTAAAATGCCCCCGGGGACCATGGCTTATCTCAGGATGATGCAGTGTTAGGCGAAATTAAACGCCTTCACGGATGGACGTCTCTCGGCTCTTTATTTGCCAAAATTTTGTTCTGATTTCATAAAGCAAAATGCGAACCTTTTCAGATGTGTTGCCCAAGGAGGTGTCCTACTTTGGGTATCTTTGGGTACTGTCATTCAGTGGAACTCACTAGAAAAGCGGTGTAGTAGAAATGGTGTCCTCTTAAGTTGTTATCCATGAATAATTGACTGTCAAGGGGCACCACTGTACCATCCTAAAAGAGGTAAAGAATAAAGCTTCAGATGAACTGGGGCACATGCTCACCCAACTCTGAGGACACAGCCTCATTTCTGGGACAGGCTGGGCAGGAGAGTTTTGAAGCACCAGGCTTGTAGGAAGATAGAGACACTAATGATGCCTTCTGTGACACAGAAGACGTCATGATCAAGTTTGTAACTGATGGTGACTCTGTGGCCAGACAGCGAGGAGGACCAGGGAAGCTCACTGGCAGACACTCTCTGATCCAGAGAACAAGGAGGATTTGGGGAAGCTCACTGGCAGTCACTCTGTGATCCAGAGAACAAGGAGGATTTTGGAAGCTCACTGGCAGACACTCTGTGATCCAGAAAGCGAGGAGGACTCGGGAAGTTCACTGGCAGAGCTACAGATAGCCACTGGTAGTACATGTGGGGGTGGCACTACCAACCTCAGGCAGGGCTTTTGTGTTACTCAGACCACCTATAAGTAGGCAAGAAAGGTGTTCACCAGGGGCATGAGGGCTCGGTGTGAGGGCCAGGACTTACTGTGAAAAGATGCATTTCACAAACAACCCAGTAGCTTTAAGCACTCTTGAGAAAGAGGATTTCATTCCCTCAACTATTTCTGAAATAAAACATTCTGTGGGAAAAAAAATAACTTCCCTATCCAAAATGGCTGAAAGACACTTAAGGAAATGCTGAACATCCTTAGCCATCAGAAAAAATGTAAATCCAAACAGCTCTGAGATTCTATCTTACACCTGTAAGAATGGCCAAGATCAAAAACACTGATGACAACTTATGCTGGAGAGGATGTGGGGTAAAGGGAACACTTCTGCATTGCTGGTGGGAATGCAAGCTGGTACAGCCCCTTTGGATATCAGTATGGTGATTTCTCAGAAAATTAGGAAACAACCTTCCTCAAGACCCAGCAATACCATTTGTAGGTATATACCCAAAGGATGCTCAATTGTACTACAAGGACTTGTGCTCAACTATGTTCATAGCAGCATTGTTTGTCATAACCAGAAACTGGAAACAATCTAAATGCACCTTGATTAAAGAATGGATGAGGAAAATGTGGCACATTTACACAATGGAGTACTACACAGCAGAAAAAAAAATGACACCTTGAAATTTGCAGGCAAATGGAAGGCTCTAGAAAACATCATACTGAGTGAGGTAACCCAGACCTAGAAAGACAATTATCACATGTACTCACTCATAAGTGGCTTTTAAACATAAAGCAAAGCAAACAAGCCTACAATTCACAATCCCAGAGAACCTATACAACAATGAGGACCCTAAGAGAGATGTACATGGATCTAATCTACATGGGAAGTAGGAAAGGACAAGATCTCCTGAGTAAATTGGGAGCATGGGAACCATGGGAGAGGGTTGAAGGGGAGGGGAGCAGAGAAAAATGTATAGCTCAATAAAATCAATTAAAAAAAAAAAGAACTTTCTTGTGTCTAATGAGAAGGGGAAGTGTTTCAGATTCAGACTTCCTGTGAGTATCATTTCTCTGATAGGCCATTTAGCCTGGTTTTGATAAAGCTATTGCTTGTTGCATAGTCAGTTGGGTCTGTATCACAGTTAATTTAGACATCTTAGACTTTATCTGGGTGCCTGTTTGAGGCCTATATGGTATGGTGTCCATTTCCTCCTCTGTATGGTACATGCATATCTGCTATCTATCCTCTGTATTGGGTACTGTATCTAAATATTACTGGGTGGCTAGCTTTACAAAGAAGAAAAAGGGTTATTTAGCACACAGTTATGGAGGCTGAAGATACAGATAACACCAGTTCTGGTAAATGCTGGTGTTGGTGGGCAGGACTGAGAGACCCTATGAGGTGTGGGAGGTCCTTCTATCTATGTGTTGCTTTTATTAGTTAATGAATAAAGAAATTGGCTTGGCCTATAGCGTGGGAGGAGGAGGGCAGAGTTAGAGAGAAACCATGGAACCGCAGGAGGTAGATGCTGGGAACTTTACCTGATAATCCACAGCCACGTGGCCATATACAGATTAATAGAAATAGGTTAAACTAATATGTAAGAGCTAGCCAATAAGCTAGAGCTAATGGACCAAGCACTAATTTAATTAATACAGTTTCTGTGTTATTATTTCAGGTCTAAGCTAGCTGGGCATCTGGGAACCAACAAGCAGCCTTCTCCAACACCCATGGGAGGGAGAAAGCTGCAACACAGGAAGCCACAGAGGCTGGGATCCACAGTAACTTTTGAGGGCAGGCCTGCAGTTAACTTAAGTACTTTATTTTAGGGTTTGGAGTGATGGCTCAGCAGCGTGAGCACTGGTTCCTCTTCTAGAGGACCCAGGTTCAATTCCCAGTGCCCACTTGGTAGCTTACAACTCTCTGTGACTCCAGCATACACAGACATGCATGCAGGCAAAATATCAGTGCCCATCACTGCCACGCTGAAAACTGAGCTTCTAACACATTCAGCTGTGACGGGGCATTTAAAAACATTCTAAGTGTGGCATCGCTTAGCTTCACAAATCTCTGAAGTATGATCTGCTTTCTCTGACTCTCAATCCAGGACCTCAACAGAAGGAGCCCAGCTGAAGCCATTGCCTTCAGCTCTGTGCCATCCACTAATTCACTATTTAGATACAACAGTGTTCCAGCAAAGCTTTTCAGCATAGGGTGACTAACATGAGCACAATTTTTCTACACTTGTAAATTGTCCTTTGGCCAACTGGGGAGGTTAGGCTGTATACAACCAAGGAGGCCGCTGAGTCCTCAGGGTCTGCAGGGGTCATTTTCTCAAACCTCTGTGTGTAGCATGAAGGCCTGCTTGTTGGGGTTTCTGTCCTGCCCAGTTCCCCAGCCGTTTAGTCCCAGAAAAAAAAAATCACACAGAGGGTCTCATTAGGTTATAAACTGATTGGCCCATTAGCTCAGGTTTCTTATTAGCTCTTGTAGCATATATTAACCCATTATCCTTATCTATGTTAGCCACATGGCTCAGTACCTTTCTCAGCGAGGCAGGTCACATCCTGCTTCTTCTGTGGTCTGGGGAGGAGTGCCGAGAGAGCTTCCTGCTTCCCAGAATTCTCCTATTCTCCTTGCTCCGCCTCTACTTCCTGTCTGGTTGTCCCACCTATACATCCTGGCTAATGGCCAATCAGCGTTTATTTAAATCTTGATTGACAGAATACAGACAATTCTCCCACACCATCTGTGTGTCTGTGTAAGAAGCTGAGTGATCCCAGATCACTCAGCCATCCTTCTGTTTCTCTCAAAATGATAGCGGAAGGGCCTTTATAGAGGAGGGTCAGGATGCAGCGTCCTTTCGCAGTGACTTATATTTGTACTCTTAAAAGCACATTAATAATTACCCCGTGTAAACCCCAAAGCTATCCTCTGAGTTTGAAAGTTCAAGGGTTTTATTTCGAAGATCTGGGGTTCAGAGCACTCTCTCATTTCTTCTGGTGTCTTCTGCGACGCTGTTGATAGAGGTATAGCTTGAGCCCAGCTCTCCTCATATTTGTTTCAGTCTGCATTTTGACCTTGGCAAGCTGCTCACCAGGCGGCAACATTTCAGAAATTCAACGGATATGTGGCACATCTGGAAGGAAGTGTGGTGGATGTGCCTTACCACTTGAGGCTGAGAGAGTGTGTTCTCTCCATGAATGAAGGCCTCTCTCCCTTTTCCTTAAGAGGACTAGTTGACCATTACAGTGGGTTCAATAGTGTCTCCGAATTCAAGTGTGACTTCGGACATAGCTTCTTCGCCGAGTTAGTTAAGATGATGTCACACTACAGCCTGGGGCACTAAGCCAGTATGACTGCTCCCTTACAAAAAGAGATAGGATGGTGCTAGGGAGATGACACAGCAGCTAAGAGTGTT
Organism: Ondatra zibethicus; assembly: GCA_004026605.1. Lineage (NCBI taxonomy): Eukaryota > Metazoa > Chordata > Mammalia > Rodentia > Cricetidae > Ondatra > Ondatra zibethicus. The sequence goes on along the minus strand of PVIU01001037.1, from coordinate 21,776 downwards.
TGCTGCTCAAGTTTGTCCCCAAGAGCCCACTCCAGCAGCTCACAACCACCAGGGATCCAGTCCCTCTGCCTTCTCTGGCGCACGTGTACACACTCACATGCACATATTCTGCCACCCACCACCCCCCACACACAATTAAAACATTTTTTTTTTCTCAAAGAGACATGGACACACGGAGAATGTCCTGTGACTAGAGCTAGTGAATGAAGTGTAGTATCTACAAGCCACAACTCTCCATGGTCTGCCCACAAGCGCCAACATCTGGGAGCACTGCATGGAACACACTCTTCCCCAAGGGCGCAGCTGACCTTCCAGACACCTTAATATGGACTTTGGATTTATGAAGCTTGAGGAAACAAATAAATCCCTATTGGTTTAAGCTAATTAGTTTTTAGTACAGCAATCCCACCGTAACTGATGTAGTTATATTTTGCAACAGCCCTCTCCAACAGAAATACAATGTGTTTTGAAATATTTTAGTGTCTATATTACAAATATTACAAATCTATATTACAATATTACAGTTGCAACAATATACTTAATTTTACCCAGCATGAACTGTCATCATTTTAACATGGAACCAATCTAAACATAATAAGATTATGCTTTATGATAAGTTTTGTATTTAGTCTTTGAATCCAATATTTATTTTATGCATACAGTACCTCTTGAATCTCTTAGTCATTCCAGGTCCTTAAATATCTTAAATATCCTTAAACACATGACTAGTGGCTTCCATACTGGATAATGTTACATTGGAACTCCTGGTCGCTATGTCTTATTAGCATACCTTTGTGGCTTCAGTGAGGTCAGAAGAGAGAGCAAGAAGGAAGGACTTTTCTCCCTTTATAGGTATACTTTGTTGTCCTCTCAAAATGTCTATTGATTTGTAGTAAACATATACCCATTACTTCTTTACCAAGGTCCACCCCACCCTGCATAGCTGAGATAGATAAAAATGGGAAAAAAATTCTTTTTCAGATTGGCTTGACCAACTTTCTTTAGCTTTCTCCCAGGGACAAGGGATTGCCAGTCTCCCGACTCATTAGCTGCCCTTGAATGCCCATCTACTGAGGCATGCACACAGGCACACATTTCTCTTTCCTTGCTGCAGGGAGTGAGGCAGCCATTTCGGGCCTGGATCTGACACGGACAGATTCTCACGTTGTTTCCAAAGAGATGCCCAAGACCAAATGTTACAAAGACAAACCATATGGGAACCCTGGCACTTGGGGCCATTAATAGGAATTGTTGAGCGACTGTGATTGATGGTGCAGCTCTTACAAGTCCAAGATCAATGAAATGGCATCCTGATCTTTTGAACTCTCTTGTTTTATCTTGGATCCCTTTCCTGTACCGGGAGACCCATTTCTGCGGTGCCTGAAGGCATCGGGGCCCCTCCGTTGGATTTCCTGTCTGTGCCCTTGCCAACTAGCCTGTCAGTGGAATGGTGGAGGGCAAGGGCCTTGGTAAACAGAATTCTCATCATGAGGCTCAGTGCCAAATCAGATCTTTCAAGATGAGAATTCTACACCCTGCCTAGAAAAGGTCACGATGCAAATTAACCTCCATTGCCTTGATAGGGGCTAGCGGGAAAGAGTACTAAGGCAACACCGTGTTCCTGAGCCTGCTTCTGTGTTCTCGTTTCCCTGGTACAAGAAGACGCCCTTCCCTCCTTCCTTGTGTTCTCGCTTCCCTGGTACAAGAAGACGCCCTTCCCTCCTTCCTTGTGTTCTCGCTTACCTGGTACAAGAAGACACCCTTCCCTCGTGTAGGAGGGTCCTTCTGTATTTGGGTTGCTTTTATAGGTTAATAAAGAAACTGCCTTGGCCTTTTGGTAGGGCAGGACTTAGATAGACAGGGAAAAGAAAACAGGATACTGGGAAGGGGAGAGAGTTAGAGAGAGCCGCCCACCATGAAGCATCCAGATCAGACACGCTGAATCTTTCCCGGTAAGCCACGACTCGTGTTGACACACAGATTATTAGAAATGGGTTAAACGAATATGTGAGAGTTAGCCAATAAGAGGCTAGAACTAATGGGCCAGGCAGTATTTAAATGAGTACAGCTTCCGTGTAATTATTTCGGATATAAGCTAGCCAGGCTCTGGGCGGCGGGAGCCGCTGGCACCAAAAGCAGGCCCGCACGCCCTCTTGTAACAACACCCTTCCCTCCTTCCTTGTATTTTCGCTTCCCTGGTACAAGAAGACGCCCTTCCCTCCCTCCTTGTGTTCTCGCTTACCTGGTACAAGAAGACACCCTTCCCTCCTTCCTTGTGTTCTTGCTTCCCTGGTACAAGAAGACGCCCTTCCCTCCTTCCTTGTATTCTTGCTTCCCTGGTACAAGAAGACACCCTTCCCTCCTTCCTTGATGTTGCACCAAGGTTCGGAAAGTGAGAGTGACAGAGAATTTGCCTTTCTTTGGAGTTCCGAGTTTCTCCCCATATCTGAAACTCCTCTTATGAAAATAAACAGAGGGTTGGATTTTGCATTAATACAAACTTCCTGGAACCCACACAATGGCCTTATCTGGTGAGCTGGTAGAAAAAAACAATTATGGCCTAGAAAGGAGGCGATCAGGTTGAAGTGAACATTTTGTTAGGTTGGATAAAGGCAGGAAAGTGTCTTTCTTCTCGTCTGTGTATTTCTCAGAAAGTCACACTGATGCTTGATGGAGGTAGTTATGGGGAGAAATGAACCTGAGGGCCCATGATAACCAATTATTTTCTCCCCACTTTCATAACTCAGACAAGCATACTGCATATGCTAAGAAATGATAGAGAAATCCTAAATCAATTTAACCAGAGAATCATGTTCCTGTGTGATAACTCATACTTCCCACAGAATGTATTTCTTGGCCTATGTCAAATCTAAGATACAGCTCGTACATCTTGGTCTCTACACTGGTCGTCAAGGGTCCTACTTTCCCTCTGTTTCAGATTGTAGTCTCAGGGTCTGAACCTGTGGTGCTCTTGCACAGCAGAGTGTGGGGAGGTAGGACCCTGAGCCAGGGAAGCAGGACACCAGGACGGATCATTATGTGGATTGTGCTTTGCTGGAAAGGGTGTCATTCATATTGACTGTGATGTTAAAGGTGTCCCCTGCAGTTGTGTAACAGGGCAGTAATGGAGTGTAGACTCAGTTCTCAGAGGAGCTCACTCCCCCTCACCCATTCTTAGCTTTGTGGACAGTTATGGTTTTCCTTTGCTGTCAGCTATGCAACCACGGAACTGAAAGTGCAATTGTCAGATGCAGTAGGGATGTCATTGAGGAAGGGTCAAGGAACATATTGTCAAAGGAGTTGATATTGGAAGTGGGCCTAGAGGGTGATGGAAGGTTTATTTCAGTAGCAATAAGCTACCTTGGCGGAGGATGTTGAGAGAAAGCTTACGGGCACGTGCATCTTCAGAAGCAGTGGTACATCTTGCCTCTCCTGGCCATGGTGCTTAAGGCACATGCAGAGAAAGCAGTGCCCAGGCAAGGGTACCCGGCGTGTTCTTCATGGTTCACATGGGAGCATACAAGCTTAGCTTTACTTGAGGATGCACAGCTGTAGAAACTAAAGGACCTGGCAGAGCTAAGTGCTTGGCAGAACGGTGTGAACCCTTCGGAGTTCTGACTTGGACAATTACCAAATTTGGTTTCCCTTTTCAGTTTTTAATTGTGTGTGTGTGTGTGTGCGCGTGAGCGATCGCACGAACATGCATGTGTTCATGTGTGTGTGTTTAATTACTAAACTGAGTAATTTGTGGGCAACTTAATCCATCTGTTTCTGAGTCTTCCACACTTATCAAAACTTTTTGTAAGTGCTGGGGTAGCCCACCAGCCTTTAGGACCATTTACTTAAAACTTCTAAGCCTATTTACACTGAAGCAGGAAGTAACTATTTTGCCAGCAAAGTTTCTGAGCTGTGCTGTGAGCTCTCCTGCAGGGTGTTCTGCCAGCCCCACAGGCTCCACACCCAGCAAAGAGTCTCTGTACTCTGGACTAAAAATTGCCAGGGTTCCCCCCAGTTCTGTGACTTTATGGATAGAACGGATGCAGGATTTTTTTCTTTTTCTTTTTTGTCTTATTTTCAGTGGTCCTTACGCCTCTGGGGTTGACTGGATTGACACCACCACTCGCTAAAAGCCCCAGAGGATATGAGTTCAGGACACAGCTTTTAAACATCCCCTCCAAATCAGATTTCTCCAAATAAGGAAAATCCCAGGGACAAGGGCATCCCCATTTGGAGGGTAGCTGCTTCTCTGCTTTCTCTCTGACTGTGGTGTTAGGAACTCTCACTTAGCTTAGAATCTACAGCATTTGCTGTACAAGGTGAGTGCTCATCAAATGGGTATTGACTTCCTGCTGGCTGAGGGGCCAGGGTGGAAAACAAGAACCACAAGATTTCTTGTTAACTAGAATGAATTAAACTTTTTTATAGCATTCTCAAGAGATACCTGTCTGTATATATAATAAAGCATGTCTCAATTTCTTGAGACAAGTTTACTTCTATTACACCCAGAGAAAAACTTGGTGCTGTAAGTTAAGTGTAGCTTGCTTGCCAGAGTCTCAGGTGGTTTAATTTTGATGAGGGGTGGTGAATGGACGTGGCAAGCATAACTGCTTTTCCTGAGCAAAGTGCCACCCTGTTTGGATTGGCTCACAGCTGTCACTCCTAAGGCTTTATCTTCGTAGCTCTGATTAGAGATTCTGAAATAAAAACGCTTCTGATGGGAGAGAGGAAAAGCCCTGAGCTAAATATAATCAGATAGAAGTGATGGGCAAACATAGCAGGCAGGGGCTTGGCCCCAGAAGACAAGTTTGATGAGAATGGTGAAGGCTTATTCAGCACTTACTGGCTGCCAGACATTGTTCTCAGCATCTACCCTGGCTTATTGAGCCTCTGCAATTATCCCGTGAAGTAAGGATCATTATTCTCCTCATTGCCAGTGAGGAAAGCAAAGAAGAGTGGTGTGACTTACCTAAGGTCACATATCAGAGCCTAAGCTTGAGTCACAGTGTATCGCTCTGGCCCCTGTGTCCTTAACCCCTGCATGGTAGCTACTGCTCCCCAGCTGTGCATAACAAAGAAGGATATTTTGGACCCTTGGCCCTGGGTGCTTAGGATGCTGATGAGAAGGAAAATGTTAATGAGTCCTTCATCTAAGCCACAGTGTAATTATCAAAAACATATCAGGTATGGAGTATTAAAAAACATTTGTAATAAATCGAGAGGCCTATGATATGCATACCTGAAGAAATGCCTCTCTTAGAGTTTTGGCTCAGGGAATATCTCCTGCATTGGTGATTCCTAAAGAATGATGTACAGTAAGGTTAAAGTTACTTTCTTGCCCAGTCCACAACATCTTTATTATATTTATTTTATTTGTGTGTTTTTGTGTGTTGGGGGGGTACACATACATCACATCATGGCATACATGTGGAAGCCAGAGTAAGGAGTCAGTTCTCCTTTTACTACCATGTGGGGTCCCAGAGATCAAACTCAGATTAGCAGGCTCGACGGCAAGCCCTTTACCAGCTGACCCACCAACCCCTGCACTGTTTATTTACCTAGAACTTTATCACACTAACTCTTGAAGCTGGAATCATAACTTATGTAGTAATAGCTATGTAAATAAGTCTGCTGGGCAAGGGAACCAGTCCAAAAAGCAGTTCTGAGGACATTTTTGTTGGAGGCCAGGGATGCCAGAAGAGTGCTCTGGCTTCTGTTTTGTTATTCTCCTAAATGATTATCTCTGCCCAGAAACTCTATATGGCAATCACTGAGAGGATGTATCTTGATACGTGATGGGGACTATTGAACCAACCTTCTCATCCAGCTGCTACCATGTGCCCTTTCAAAAGCTCCCAGACTACAAGTTCAATGCTACTACCCTGTTTTATAAGATCCTTCCTGCTATACAGAAATCTTATGCTTGTGTTCCCCGCTCCCCCAAGTTCCTACCCATGACTCTTAAAAGGTTCTCTCTAAAACAAAACCAACCAAAGACTTCCTTTCATGGAGGTCATTTCAAGGTCCATCTTTCTTGAATTGTTTAATTCCATAGTGAACATGAAAATGCAGACATTTCTGAATTTTTAAATAAGTAATTGTCTAAATTAGAATGCAGAGTTATGGGTTTCATTTTGGAATTTAACAGTTATTCTGACTAGGGAAGGACAAGATTTTTAAACTATATCCTAAACAGCAGCAAACTTTAATAAAATATTTTAATACATATATTATTCATTTTTCCAGATTACTGGAAATTATTATATCTTCAAAGGTATGTATCTTAGTGAAAGACCCCAAGCTCCATATGACAGGACATGTCTTATTCAGTGTTGACTCCTAGCTAATAGAATGGAGGCTACTTGTAAGACAAACTTGAAGACCTGTCTAATCAATGGATTTGATGCAAGCCATTACTTTGTCTTCTCTTGTCAAAATAGAAATAGGAGCCCAGGTCATCAATAGTATCATATAGCTGTGAACTTTGTGAGTTGCATAATCTACTAGCATATGCCCATAAGTATTATAGCGGCAAGAAGGCCAAAGGTACAACCAACCATCTTGTGATTAGATTTAAGACCTACATCATAGGAAGAAACATGCTTAGCACTTCTAAGTCTGGCCAAGAACCTATGGTTGTGGAGCTCATAGACAACAGGGGTGAGTGCACTGCTCTTTTTTTTCCTGCTAATGGGCTCAGAATGAGGTTCCCTTCTAAATTCATATCTTATATAGATCTAATAGTGTAGTTCTTAGTCCTCACCAATGAAGTTTCTTTGTGAAACAGATGGTAGTTAATACAGAAACTCCAAACTGGTCAAAGTCTAGAGGATGAGTGACTGTGGAATGCTCAGTCCATATTCCTTCCTACAAGGCTAGGGACCACTGTAGAAGACAGAGTGAAAAGACTCCCTTAGAAGTCAGAGATTGGGGCAGACTAGAAAGAAACAGCACCTTTTGGGCTGTCTGCATAAGATCTGCACAAAATCAAGCCAGTCAATGGTTTATTATTGATCGATTGATTGATTTTCATTAGGAACCATTTTATTGCTACTTTTTTTTCCTTTTAGAACAGTTGTATTTGGTTTTATTCTAGGTCCCTGAGCTATCTACTCTCTGGTGTAGGAGGTCCTTCTGTATTTCTGTTGCTTTCATTGGTTGAATAAAGAGACTGTCTTGGCCTTTTGATAGGGCAGCCCTTAGGTGGGTGGAGTAGACGGAACAGAATTCTGGGAAGAAGGACAGACAGGCAGATGCCAAGATTCTTCTGCCCAAAGCGCTGGTTAGACTCATGCCGGTAAGCCACAGTCAAGTGGCAAAATACATTAATGGAAATGGGTTAAGCAAGATGTGAGAGTTAGCCAAGAAGAGGTTAGAACTAATGGGCCAGGCAGTGTTTTAAATGAATACAGTTTCTGTGTAATTATTTTGGGGGTTAAGCTAGCTGGGCACCAGGAATGCAGCCCACACTCCTTTTATTACAACTCTCTGCTTTTGATTACTCAGGCAGTGTTGGATATGGATTCCATCTCATGGAGTGGGCCTTATCAAATATTGGTTGGCCATTTCCACCAGCTTTGTGGTACTGACTTATCTTGCAGGCAAGACACCATTGTAGATCAGAATTTGCTGCTGACTTGGTGTTTACATTTCTCTTTTAGTAACATGCAGAGTACCTTTCTGTACCAAAGATACTATAACATAATGGTGAAGGCTCTATTTAGGCACCAACTTGACAAGTTTACATTTTAGAATGGAGTGGGAAAGGATTCATGAGCCTTTATTCCTAATTGAGGCACTATGGACAATTGATAGTTTCTGGGAGAAGAAGTAAGTTTTCTTTGAGGTTGTGGTCTCTAGTAGCTCAGCCACTCTCCAATCCAATGTATGGTCACACGCCTATTAGCATATCTATATATATATGTATATATTGACATAAATGTATGCGTGTGTGAGACTTTGAGAGTTGACCTGAGGGTGTTATGGAGAGGATATGAGAATGAATATGATCAAATTTATTGTATGCATGGGTGAAATTCTCAATGAAATAATAAAAAATATCATATAAGCAGTTGTCTGAGACTTTTGTTCCAAGCGACAACCCTGGAGCTTCTCCCCACCCCTTCTCAGGTCTGAGGAGCAATGCTTTCTCCTATAGAGCTTTCATTCCTGTGCACTCAAGTTCCCATCCGAAAGCCAGGGAACAAGTATTTAGTGATAGGGTACAACATGGGCAAAAACCAAGATCTGATATCTCTGTACAAATATATGCTTGATGTGGACATATTCATACTTGCAACACACACAAATACAAGAGGCTAGTGTTTAACTAAATCAGGAATCCCTGGCTGAAGTGCAGAACTCAAATCCAATATCAGTTATAATTTTTCCTGTAATTTTTAGTGAAGCCCCTTTTATAATAATAACAAGAAACCTCCAAAACCTAGATATTTCACCAAAGAAAGGAAAACATTATTGAATAGTCAGTCTGAATTAGAATTCTTTTGGGAATACTAAGGCACCATATCAGTGTTACCCAAACAGAACCTGAACTAAACTCATGTTTCATTCATTAAACTCATCTACCCTGTACATGCAAAACCTACAGTCAATGAAAGATGACTAGACTAAGTTTTGTTAGTCAGATTTAACAGCCAAGAGTGGAGGATGTAACATGGTTGCATTCTGAATAGTAAAGATTCTGCTTTTGACAATAATAGTCTAACCAGTTTATCTTTTGAATAGATTTAAATTTAAATTCCTTTAATTCATTTTTCTTAAGCCTGCCTGTCCCTAATCCACACATGCAGATTCCTTTGGCCACTCAGATGAGGCTGACAAAGTTGTCCTCATTCCTTGTAACTCTTTGGTCATTGGATTCCTGCTTTGAAATATTTAACTGACATTTCCAAAGAGCGTCTGCTGTAGCCTCCTGGCTAGGCTTTGTCCAATATGTTGGGGACTGCATAGACCCTTGAGGCTTGGACTTTAATGTTACTGTTCTCAGGAAGCTACTGGACTGATTAAACATATCTGATATTCTGTGATGGTGATCTTGCTTCTGACCTTGATCTTACAGGCAGTGGTGGCAAATGCCTTTAATCCCAGAACTTGGAAAGCAGACACAGGCAGATCTCTGTAAGTTTTTTTATTTTTATATATATATTCTATTATTTTTTATTCAAAAAAATTTACACTTCCTCCCCTTCTCCCAGTCCCCTCCCGCTCCCCCACTAACTCTCCTCCCTCCCCCTGCTTCCTTAAGAGGGGGCAGGGTACCCTGCCCTGTGGGAAGCCCAAGGCCCTCCCCGCTCCATCCCGGCCTAGAAAGGTGTGCATCCATATAGACTAGATTCCCAAAAAGCTAATACATGCACAAGAGATAGGTCCCAGTGCCATTATCATTGGCTTCTCAGTCAGCCCCCATTGACAGCCACATTCAGAGATTCCGGTTTGATCATATGCTCATTCAGTCCTGGTCCAGCTGGATTTGGTGAGCTCCCATTAGTTCAGGCACACTGTCTCGGTTGGTGGACCAGCCTCTCCCGGTCCTGATTTCCTTGCTCATCTTCTCCCACCTTCTGCTCTTCGACTGGACCTTGGGAGCTCAGTCCATTGCTCTGATGTGAATGTGGGTCTCTGTCTCTATCTTCATCCATCGGATGAAATTTCTATGGTGATGATCAAGATATTCATCAGATCTCTGTAAGTTTGAGTCCAGCCTGTATGACAGAGGTGAGTTCCAGTAGAGCCAGGGGTGTTTGTTACACAGAAAATCGCTGTCTCAAAAAATCAAAACCAATCCAAACCAAACCAATCGACCTACAAACAATAAAAAAGGACCTCCTGCAATTCAAACCTTTGTAAGAAGCAACCCTGTCTCAAGAAAAAAAACCAACAAAACAAAACAAACAAACAAAAAGCAAAATAGGACCTCCTGCAACTAAGATCTTTATAAGGAGATGGGTGATGATGGCATGAATGCATCCTGGGACTTTCTAGAGCCGTCACAAATCATCACTTCATTCTCAGCACTGATTTTGACTCCCAGGCCACCCTACAGTAATTGGCATGTAAGAGAACTCATGATATGACTTTCTTACCATGAAGTACCTTTTAAAGATTTTAAAGCTGTTTAGGTTGTGAAATACAAACAGTTCCCAAGTACATGGCAGTTATTGCAATTCATCATATCAAGTCTTTGATTTCCCAAGATTATATAAGCTTTTTGAGTTACTTTTATGTAAGCCCAGTCCTTAGGATGGGGGCATCTATGTCATACCCTAACATATTTTCTCTAATATTGTCTCTGGGTCTATATATAAACTTCTAATCTTAAAGTTTAAACTCCATTGTTGTGGGAATTTGGTTCAATAGCCAATTGTATTGGGAAGGTTTGAATCAATGAACATGGTCTGCCTCAACTGCTGACAGTAAGTATGTTGTTCAATTCAGACAAGCAGGATACAAAAAATAGTGACTGCCTAACTTTGGCAAGACAGGGCTACTGCTGACAGTAAGTATGTTGTCCAAGTCAAACAAGCAGGACACAAAGAACAGTGACAGCCTAACTTTGCCAAGACAGGGTAGGAAAGTCCTTCAAATTTTCCTGCTTCTGAAAATTGTCTGTTGGTTATTCTAGGCCTATAGCCAAAGTTGGATGTCCCAACTTTGTAGAGACTCCTTGGGTGACTGTCTAGGAAGCCAGCTGTTTCTGTCATTTCTTGCATTTTTTTGGAAGTCGCTTGCACTTCCTGCTTACTCAGGTAATGTTATTTTCCATCTCAAGTCTTTCATGGGGTTGAAGACTTGATAGTTACAGTTACAATTCTCATGAATTTTAGCTTAAGACATTGTTGCAATGAGGGGCTTGGGCTGTGTTCCTGGCGCCGGGCCCCTTGTTCTGTCCCACCCGGCTCCCAGTGCGTACCCAAAATAATTACATGGAAACTGTATTCATTGAAATACTGCCTGGCCTATTAGCTCTAGCCTCTTATTGGCTAACTCACATATTTGTTTAACCCATTTCTAATAATCTGTGTGTCACCACGAGTCATGGCTTACTGGAAAAGAGTCAGTGTGTGTGACCTGGTGGGCTTCATGGCGGGCGGCTCTCTCTCGCTCTGTCCCCTTCCCAGCATTCTCTTCTCTTTATCCTGTCTATCTAAGTCCTGCCCTATCAGAAGGCCAAGGCAGATTCTTTATTAACCAATAAAAGCAACCCAAATACAGAAGGACCCTCCTACACCAAGACATATCAGGTACAAGCCTAGATTCTGCAGGAAAGGATAGCTATTGGAGTAATCTCTATAAAATTGCCTATTAGTCATGGTTTGAATATCTAAGATGTATTTCTTACATGATAATTGCTCCTATTGTATATAGTTTTTAAAAATTATTGTTAGTATTGGAATTTTCTTTTTTATTTTAAACTAAAAGGGGGAAATGTTGTGGGAATTCAGTCTGATATCTAATTGTATTGGGTTGGCTGGTCCTAATGGGTGTGGTCTTCTCTGGAGATACATGACCTGAAAAAACCCCGGGGTGGGGGGAAGCATGGGCTCTCTTGAACTGTGGAGGGCTCACTGGTAGTGGCAGCTTGGTGACCTTCTAGACTTCCCCTTGGGAACAAGAGGATCAGTGCAGTGTTGCAGCAGAACAAGGCTGTGAGTGTACTTCATATTTTGCACCTGTTTAACAAACCTGACTTAATTATAGAGATTCCCCCCATATTACCTTATCTCTGCTCCTCTAGTTTAAAGACAGGCTCTCACCATATAGCCATGGCTGGCTGGTCTGGAACTTGCTATGTAGAACAGGCTGGACTTGAACACATAGAGCTCTTTCTCTGTCTCCTGAGTGCAGAAACTAAAATATACCACCATTCTGAGATCTTTAAATTTTTCTGAAACTTAAAAAATGGTTATACACTTAAGATACAAGTCAAAATTTGCTGTATCAATTCACCTTATATTTCTAGTAAGAAATTATAATGTGTATTTTGTTTTCAGTTCCTTCTATGAAAGTGGCATGGAGTTTTAACTTTTATGACAAAGCAGTTAAATCCTTTGGAACCTAGTTGAGTCCTTTGATACAGGAACCTTTGGATAACTATCAACTCCTTATGGTAGACTTGGTTATTTCAGTAGAAGTCAACCACTATCAGCAATATCACACCACCATCTTTTATTATTTGATATTTACCATGCTTCTTATCTATACCAATGCATCTTATCTAAACTGTTCTTGTTCAAAAGCTAAGAGATAAGAGGGTTAGAGATACTAACTTTTCCAAGGTAACGTTAGCTGATAAACGTGGAGCTTGATTTAACCTGATGTGTTGACTTCCAAAATCCACGTGTGAATCCTTCATACCCTGAAGTCAACACATAACTATGAATTTGCACACCTCTTCCCAACTTAACCTTCAGTGAAGTCATTTTGTTTCGTAGAATACACAGATTGTACAAATTAGAATGCATGTCACCTTTGGGAACCTGGTTTCAACCTTCCCAGTGTTGGGCTTTGATCAATTGCTTCTCTGTAGGGGAAATGCACAGACTAAAGCCCTAGGAGTGATGAAAGGAAATGGATTTCAGAAACTTTTCTGAAATATAATAGTTTTGTGACTGAATGAGCTATAAAAAAATCCCACAGGTGGAGAGCTCACTGACAAGCACTTAGTACCACTTTCAGTCCCTCCCCCAACAAAGGCACTTTTAGTGGAGGCTGTATCAATGCCTGCGGATTCCTAGCAGGGCCACATTTCATTTCCTGGTACTTTAGCATCGCCTCCAAATTTCCTTCACACTCTTGGGTGGAAAGGGGATTCCGTGAATCTATTAAGCTAAATCTTTAGAGACCGGTTATACAGGTCATGGATAATCCAGACCCTCTTTCTCCCTCCTCCTCATTACCTTCTGGCCCTTTACTGCTCATTAGCACCTTGTCTAGGGGCCTAGCTTAGAAAGGAGTGAATGGGTGTGGAAGTCTCATCAGTTCCTCTGGCTTCAGGCCAAGAACTTTTGTGTAGATTTTGTTGGGAGGAGAAACCTAGAAACAAGACAAGTGGACCCCTGGCACATGGGGACTTTATTCAGCCCTGTTACTCAATGTGAGTCTCACGGGCTCCCAGCACACCCTATGTGATCTGATGTCACAGATCATTAAGTGTTAGCTGCATTAACACCTATCCTGCTCCACAGTTGTTTTATTCTCACTTTTGCACATTTCACTGGTGGCCAATTTAGCCAACACCATTCCTGAGTCCTCCCAAGTACTGCACTGGATCAGAATGAAGAGAAAAGCTGAGCATTTCTTGCAAGATTGGCGCTGGGAAAGGTTGTGCTTTTGATAAGCTATTAGGTTTGAGGGATCCTTACTTACAAATGGGACTGCAGCTGATATAGTTAGTTCGTTTAATTAAACATTTTTTTCTCTTTTTACTTTTTGTTGTCGGGTCTCAGTGTGTTACTTAGGCTAGTCTCTAACTCAGGTATTTAAATGATTCTCCTGCATAAGTTACCCAAGTATCTGGGCTCATAGGCTTATGCTGCCATGGCTGGATTATTGTTTTGCTCCCTTAAAATCCATTTAGAATAGGGTTGGTCAACAACATGGGAACTATGGAGGTGGTGGAACCTTTCAGAGGTTGATTTCTGGGATAAGTGTTTAGGACACTGGAGTGGTCCCATAAGGAGGTTTGTGAGACTCCAGTGACCTTGAATACTCTCTCCTTCCCTCCCTCCCTTCCCCTTCCTACGTTCCTTTTTCTCCCTCCCAATGCAATGAGTGATCTAGTTCTATCACTTGTTCCTCCCATGAAGTGCTATTTCATTATTCTCCAAAGCAATCAGGCCAATCAGGCTTGGACTAGAACCTCCTGAGCTATGAGAAGAAATACAGAGCTCCTTTCTTTCAGTAGGATGTGTCAAGTCCTTATTACAATAAAGGAAGCATAATTAACATAATGATATTAAAAATGAAGTCAATGGAACTTGAAAACCTTTTCAGTTACTTAGGACATGGGAAAAAAATTCAACCGACTAACCAAGTACCCAGCCAACTAACCAAGCAACCAAACAAACAAACCAACAAAGAAAATCAACGCCATGGACATCTATGAAGAATGAGTTCTCATTTGAATCTACTGTTACCTTGATCTTGAATGTCTAAGGCCATTATCCAACATGAGACTAACAAAGTCCTTTAATTTTTTAATCAACTTTGTATTGTATTGTATGTTATTATATTAGCATAAAACATATAAGGCAGACAATTGGTTATACCCATTCAAATGTCAATCTCAGGCAGAAAGTCTCTCACAGATGTACCCAAGAAATAATGTGTAACCAAATAATAAAGTTTCCAGAGGCTCCATAATGTTAACTCATGAAATTTGCTATCATAGTAGTTTAATTACTTTAGGGGAGAAGCATGTGTGGGACAAGAAGCATGGTCTTGTACCCTGTAAAGATTTGTCTCTTGTATTGGTTTGGTTTAATAAAACACTGATTGACCAGTAGCTAGGCGGGGTGACCAGAACAGGAGAATTCTGGGAAAAGGAAAGGCTCAGTCTGCAGCTGTCACCCAGAAACAGAGTAAGCAAAATAAGAATGCCTCACTGATAAAAGGTACCAAGCCACATGGCTAACACAGACAAGAATTATAAGTTAATTTAAGACATAAAAGTTAGCTAAAAATACACCTAAGCTATTGACCAAACAGTGTTCTAATTAATATGGTTTCTCTGTTATTATTCGGGTCAGGGTGGCCAGGAAACAAATGAGTGGCCTCCGTCTACAAGCATGGAGCTGAGTTCTATAGTATTGCACTGACTGCTATATGGGGAATACCCATAGTGGTTTAGGAGAAGCCAATGTGAGATTCTAGATGGGAGAAGGTTATGATTCAGGATATTCTTTGGAGCCAAATTTTATGAGACGTTTCTGACCAACTTCGTGCATGTCTTTGTGAGACTGGGGTGTCATTGTGATTTTCCAGTGGTCTGCATAGATGGTGGTTCTGTTTCTAAGATGGGGATAGTTGGGTAAAATTGGGTAGGATGGGAAGAAATTAATAGTTATATCCTGAGCATGTTCATCTTGAGTTACAACAGTAACTGTGTAGCTATGAGCTCTTGTCCTCAAGTGTTAGGAGCAGCCCCACCTGACACAGAAGGACCAGCTAAGAGTGAGAACCATAGGGTTTGAACTCAGGTGCACACCTGATGCATTATGCACTGGATTCCAGTGATTCTGTTTTCACTGAGTGCTCACAACAATAGTTAGTTTTGTAAGAAATCAAGGAAGTTTCTTAAAAAGGCCATTCTGCTCTTTTTGTCAGTTAGTGTGGTTGTATAGTGTTCTGGCTCCTTTCTTACATTTTTAGGCATATGGAATCATTATTGTGACTCTGGTCTCTCTCAAGCTTGCTCTTTTACATCAGTCATGTTGATGATCTATACTGAGCAATATGCAGCATACCCACTATCAAGAGTAGGACATGCATTTATTGTTTTAATCCCCACAGCACTCCTTGGAGGTTACTTTTATGAGTTCCATTTTACATGGAAAAACTGAGAACAAGAGTTCATTTTCCTTAGGACAGAGAGACAGAATCAGGATTATAGTGTAGATTGTGGGTATCAGCTATGTAATAAAAGAACATAATCTTGGCTTGGGAGATAGCACAGAAAGTGGTTTTTTTGTGTGTGTGTGCAAGCAGGAAGACCTGAGTTTGGATTCTCAACACTCACCTAAAAGCTGCACATGGTGGCTCACCTATAGCCCCAGAGCTGAGGCTATTGTTGGAAACAGGCAGATTCTTGGCACTTACTAGGTAGCCAGTCTAGCCAGATCAATGAGCTCCCAGTTCAGTAAGAGGCCCTGTTTCAAAATATAAGGTGGATAGCAACAAAGGATGACACCCAATATCAGCCTTTAGCCCACACAGCCACTCATGTACACACGTGCACACACACAAAAGAACATGATCTCTCTTGACTTTTCAGTCTCATTGCCTCTTGGAAATGTTTAGAGAACCATCCATGTGAATTTGTTAATGGTGGCTTTTGTCTAAATTAACATTTCCAGAGCTAACTGCGCATCATAATCACCTAGATCGCTCACTAAAATATCATTTACTAATCTGTTCAGATTAACAGATGGTGGAACTGAGGTCAGAAACTTTATCATTCACAAGTTTTATAAAATCCCTAAGTTTTTTTTCCTCCAAAAATCTAATGTGACTGAAGTGTTGGCCAGCCTTGCCTCCTAGTCAGCTCAGTTTTTCCTTTCTTCAGGTCTACCCAGCCCCAGTCCCACATGGCTGGGTGGGGTGTGGGGGGTGAAGAACTGCCAAACTTCTTGCTCTCTTCTCTATGGTGGTCTCAGAGCTCCTTGTGTGCTTTTCCCACCCCCTGCCTTTTATGGGATTGTGCTGGGCTGGTGCCCAATGGAATGTATCTGTTGGAGATAATGCCAGTGAATGGAAAGTAGGTTTTTCACATGGACCAGAACCCATACTATGCAGGAGAAAGCATGTCTATAATGCCACTGGAAGACTTACACAAAAGATTTAAAATATCATGACAACCACCAGCGTCAACGGGGAGAGGAGGAGACTGGCATGTTGACTTAATCCCTAGGTTCCTTATGGCCAATGGTCAGTTGGTGAAGACACAGCTTTACATAGAGGTAACCCCCTCTATGGACTTCAAAGTGATTGAAGGGAGCTGTGTTTTTTAAGGGAGGAAAAATCTACAAGGCTCCTTCCTCTGGAGCAGAAGCCCTGGCATCTAGTTTAATAGGGCTGTTTAAATAATGCTGCTTCAGGAAGTTCTTAGTTTATGCTGCCAAAATTGATGAAAAGGATTCTAGACCTTCTGAAGGCCTTGTTACTGAGAAGACTTCAGTGAGAAATGTGGATAAAAAGTTTGATTAGTGCCGAGAAGTTACAGATTTTCCTGGCCATTCTCTTGCATGGCACAGAATAGATGACTGTGCAGATCAACTGTGTTGTGACACCATTAAGAGAATTAAACGTTACAAAGAATCTTTGGTAAGCTAGGGTAGAAGTATACCTTATCCTCTCTATCGTCTTGGAGGATAGCCACAAGGATTTGCAAGATTAAGTGTGATACATAGAGGTACTTAGATGTCAAATAAACTAATTGAAAAAAATTTTATGCAAAATGGAAAGTGGTTGGTGTAAAGTCTGGAAAGAGATTACTCATTGAAATCACCTCATCTGTGACCTGGGACCATGCAAAAGTTAGGGTTGAAAAAGTGGGCCAAGCAATCAGAGTGATCTGTATGTTTAGCCATCCTATCAAGAACAGCAATGAGGCCAACTCCTGACAGATTATCACTCCACAGAATGGTCAGACATTATTGTTTGCATGATCTCCTTTGCACATAATGTGGGGAGTACAGGGCAAATACATTGCCATTGCTAAGTACAGCTGTGGAGATCAAGGGATCCGAGAAAGAAATTGCACTGGCTTTGGAATTTTGGAACCAAAGGACAAAAGTGTAGCAACATCAGTGACCCCTTTGTACCTAAGATTTGGGAATGTATAGGCAGATTGGGCAATGTAGAGTCTGGAACCTCCGAGGGAGTAGGCAGGAACCAGAGACCTCTGTAGGTCTGGTGTGAGTCTGGAACCTCTGAGGGAGTAGACCAGAGCCAGAGACCTTTGTGGAACCAACCCCAAGCCAGGGACCTCTGTGAAAGCAGACCTAGACCAGGGACATTTACGAAAATAGTACTGAGCCAGCAACCCAGGCTTGAGCAGGCCTGAGACAGCGAACTCCACAGAAGTAGGTACAAGGGAGCAACCTCAGCAGAAAGAACCCCAAGCAAGAAATCTCTGTGGAAGCAGGCCTGAACGACCCCTGGTATTACAGAGTGAGCCCCGGGAGTGCTGAGTGACCTCCAGGAACACAGAGTGGCCAACAAGGTGACTGGAACCCTGGCCCTGACTGCACCATGAGGAGCAATCATCTGAGCCTTGGATCCACTGGCATCTGAAAGATTGATCACAAGAGTCACAGACAGCCCCAACTACACTAATCAGAGGAAAAACTCTGTAAACAAAATAAGAACACACACAACAGCACAAAGAGCAACATAACACCAGTAAAAAAACTAGTGGCCTTACAACAGCAAGACTTGAACAACCAAATATAAATGAAGCAGAAGAAAATGACCTAAAAAATAACTTTAGGAGAATGTTTGAGGCCCTTAAAGAGGAAATGAAAAATTTCCTCAAAGCAATGGAAGAAAAGACAAACAAAAAATTGGAAGACATCAACAAATCCCTTAAAGAAAACCAAGAAAAAGCAATCAAACATATGAAAGAAACTATTCAGGACTTGAAAATTGAAATAGAGACAATAAAGAAAACACAAGCCAAGGGAATTATATAAATGGAACTTATGAGAAAATGATCAGGAACCACAAATGCAAGCATACACAGCAGAATACAAGAGATGGAAGAGAGAATCTCAAGTGCTGAAGATACAATAGAGGAAATAGACTCATTGGTCAAAGAAAACATTAAATCTAACAAAAGTTTAACACAAAATATCCAGGAAATATGGGACACCATGAAAAGACCAAACAAGAATAATAGGCATAGAAGAAGGAGAAGAAGTTCAGCTCAAAATCACAGAAAATATATTTAACAAAATCATAGAAGAAAACTTTCCTAACCTAAAGAAAGATATGCCTATGAAGATACAAGAAGCTTACAGAACACCAAATACACTGGATCAAAAAAACAATTCCCTTGCCACATAATAACCAAAACATTAAACATACAGAATAAAGAAAAAATAATTAAGAGCTGAAAAGGAAAAAGGTGAAGTAACATATAAAGGCAGACCTATCAGAATTACACCTGTCTTCTCAATGGAAACAATAAAAGCCCGAAGGTCCTTGTCAAGCATTATGCAGACATTAAGAGACCACGAATGCCAGCCCAGACTACTATACCCAGCAAAACTTTCAATCACCATAGAAGGACAAAACAAGATATTCCATGACAGATTTAACCAATACCTAGCCACAAACCCAGCCCTACATAAAGTGCTAGAAGGAAAACTCCTACCCAAGGAAGTTGGCTACATCCACAAAAACACAGTAGATGATCTCACAGCAGCAAATCTCAAAAAAGTGAAAAATACACAAAATAACATCACCACCAACAAAAACTAAATTAACAGGAGCTAGCAATCACTGGGCATCAATATCCCTTAATATAAATGGACTCAACTCACCTATAAAAAGACAAAGGCTTATATATTGGATACTAAAACAGAATCCATCCTTCTGCTGTATACAAGAAACACACCTCATCCTCAAAGACAGACATCTCCTCAGAGTAAAGGTCTGGAAAAAAAATTTCCAATCAAATGGACCTAAAAAACAAGCTGGTGTAGCTATCCTAATATTTGACAAAATGGACTTCAAACTAAAATCAATCAAAAGAGACAAAGAAGGACATTTCATATTAGTTGCAGGAAAAATTCCTCAAGAGGAAATCTCAATACTGAACATCTATGCCCCAATACAAGGGCACTCTCATATGTAAAAGAAAGACTTCTAGGTGCTGAGATCGGAGGAGCACACTGGTAGGGCTGTGCCCGCCTGGCAGTAAGATCCCCAGGGCCGGGCCTCTCTGTTTCACAGGACACTGCACTCCCCCATCCCCGCAAGATCACCCTTTCCTCAGTGGGGCTTTGGTACCCCAGCACTCTCTCTTCCTGGGCTGAGATCGGAGGCAAACACTGGTAGGGCTGTGCCCGCCTGGCGGTAAGCTCCCCGTTGGCTGGGCCTCTTTGTTTCACAGGACATTGCACCCCGCCCCCCCAAAGATCGCCCCTTCCTCAGTGGGGCTTTGGTACCCCAGCACTCTCTCTTCCTGTGCTGAGATGGGAGGCGGCTCACACTGGTAAGGTTGTGCAAGCCTGGTGGTAAGGTCCCTGCAGGCCTCTTTGATCAACAGGACCCTGCACCCCGCCCCTGCAAGATTGCCCTTTCCTCTGTGGAACATTGGAACCCCAAGAATCTCTCTCCCTGTGCCGAGATTGGAGGTACAGAAGGATCGGAAGTCCAGAAGGGACTTCCTCTTACTGCACCGAGATCAGCTATCCAGAGGGGTGAGTGAGTACAAGCGTCCTGGGAGGCCCCAACCCACTGAGACTCCCCTGACTGAAATCAGAGGAAGAGATGGGTAGGCGTCGATCCAAGAATTCTTCCAACAATCTGAAAAGCAACATGATAACACCAGAAACCAACGAGTACTCAACAGGAAAACCTGAGCAACCTAACCCAGAAGAAGTAGGAGAAATCGACTTTAAATGTAACTTTATGAAAGTGATAGAAACCTTTAAAGAAGAGGTGAAAAACGCCTTTGAAGAAAGGGATGAGCAAACTAACAAAAAGTTAGAAGAAATGAATAAATTCCTCAAAGATACCCTAGAAAACCAAGAAAAAGCAATCAAACAGGTAATGGAAACAGTTCAAGACATCAAAACTGAAATGGAGGCAATGAAGAAAACACAAACCGAGGGAAGGCTGGAGATGGAAAATCTGGGTAAACCATCAGGAATGGCAGAGACAAATATAACCAACAGAATACAAGAGATAGAAGAAAGAATCTCAGACGCTGAAGATATGATAGAGAAACTCATTGATCAAAGAAAACAACAAATCCAACAAATTCTTAACACAAAACACCCAGGAAATCTGGGACACCATAAAAAGACCAAATCTAAGAATAATAGGAATAGAAGAAGGAGAAGAAGCACAGCTCAAAGGCCCAGAAAATATATTCAACAAAACTATAGAAGAAAACTTTCCCAACCTAAAGATGGATATGCCTATGAAGGTACAAGAAGCATACAGAACACCAAATAGATTGGATCAAAAAACGACATCCCCTCGCCATATAATAATCAAAACAAAAAACATACAGAATAAAGAAAGAATACTAAGAGCTGCAAAGGAAAAAGGCCAAGTAACGTATAAAGGTAAACCAATCAGAATTACACCTGACTTCTCTATGGAAACCATGAAAGCCAGAAGGTCTTGGATAGATGTGCTGCAGACACTAAGAGACCATGGATGCAAGCCCAGACTACTATACCCAGCAAAACTTTCATTCACCATTAATGGAGAAAACAAGGTATTTCAGGATAAAAACAAATTTAAGCAATACATAGCCACAAACCCAGCCTTACAGAAAATACTAGAAGGAAAGCCACATATAAAGGAAGCAAGCAACACCAATAATAACACAGACATCTAACAGCCCTCCACTAGCACAACTCAAAGAAGGGAAACACACAAATTCTAAACCCTAAAAAAATAACTGCAGTTAATAACCTCTGGTCATTAATATCACTTAATATCAATGGACTCAATTCACCTATAAAAAGGCACAGGTTAAGAGAATGGATAAGAAAACAGGATCCAACATTCTGTTGTTTACAAGAAACACACCTCAACCACAAAGACAGACATTATCTCAGAATAAAGGGTTGGGAAAAGGTTTTTCAATCAAACGGCCCTGAGAAACAAGCAGGTGTGGCTATACTAATATCGAACAAAATTGACTTCAAACTAAAATCAATCAGAAGAGATGGAGATGGACATTTTATACTCTTAAATGGAATAATCCATCAGGATGAAGTCTCAATCCTGAATATATATGCCCCTAATATAAAAGCATCCACATATGTAAAGGAAACATTACTAGAACTCAAAGCACA